>WAAF01003936.1:0-12366 GCA_013400475.1 Tricholaema leucomelas | reverse complement strand
CTTGTATATAATTGTAAATACTTGTATATGTTGTGCATGTATGCTTGTGACTTTTGCCATGCTGTAAATACAGCTTCACCTTACTTCCAAGCCATCTGACCTGGTCTGGTACAGTTCAAATAGTGTGTGTGTGTGGAGAGTTCCTAATCCACCACAATGAAAAATCTTGATTAAAAAATGTAGCAAGGTGTGAAAAGTTTATTGTTCATTATTTCCTCTCTGGAGGACAAGACTAACCATTATCTTGCATTCCAGTCAAATTATTTGTTTTGGAGAATGTAATTTCTCTCACTTCCCCACCCCCCCTGCCCCGGCATGGAAAGTATCTAATGAAAAACCAAGCCAAATCAACCATCCAACCAATATCCAAACAACACCCACCCCAAACCAACCAAGCAAAAAAAAACAAACCCAAAACCTAAGCCAAACCAAAACACCAGAAGATACTTCTAAGATATTACATGTTTTCATAGCCAGACAGATGTGTCAAATCAACACAGAGAGCATGAGATACACATACCAATCTGCAGAACTATTTGATTTTCACTTCCTTAATTTTTAGCTTTCGTGATTCTTCTTTTTTTTTTTTTTCCTCATAGTAATCTTAGTAACTTTATAATTTTAAATATATTTGGGCATTTCAATTCATTTAGGTCAGAATTTTCTCTATAACACCAGTTCACAGGATCACAGGATCAAAGGATTTTAAGGGTTGGAAGGGACCTCTGCAGGTCTTTAGGTCCAACCTCCTGTGATGGTTTGGGCGTTACCCATCCCCCACACTTCGTAAAATCACCCAGACTAGACTCAGCAGCTCTGGAAATTGCATGAAGCTTTATATTTACAGCTTAGCACAATATACAAGCAGATATTTACAGTATATACAGTTATAGACAGAAATATACAAGGTAAAAGGTAATATAGAAACACAGCAGCCTTCCCAGAAACCTGAGTCCCCAGGAGGGGCTCTCAATGACGCTTGCACCTTCTCCCACCCCTCTCTACCTTACCTCAGACTTTGCCTTGTGCCCAAGGAAGATTGGAGGGTCAGCCAGGGGGGGTGAGGAAGCAGGTGAATTAGTCACATAGACAGCAGGTTAGGTTAGAGAGGGAGCTGCAACCCACAAAGCCCAGACAGCTTCTGCCTTACTTGTGTTTTTGTTCTTGTTCTTATACATCTCAGCAAGCCTATGAGTGAAGTAGGCATCACCATCGTTTCCCTTTCACAGCCTGTAATCTAATTCTTCTGACCAAAACATTCTAGCTAGCTTCAAACTAGTACACCTCTCTGACAGTGCAGGACCATAGAATCTGGCACAGGTCACACAGGAATGCATCCAGAGAGGTCTTGAAAATTTCCAGAGACAGAAATTCCACAACCTCCCTGGGGAGCCTGTTCCAGTGCTCTGTGACCCTTAGAGAAGTTCTTCCCATGTTGAGGTGGAATTTCCTGTGATGTAGTTTGCATCCATTACCCCTTGTCCTATCACAGGGCACAAGTGAGAAGAGGGTCTCTCTTCCTTCTTGATACCCAGTACTCATAAACATTTAGTAGATGCCTTTCAGTTTTCTCCTGTCCAGACTAAAAAGCTCCAGGTCCCTCAGCCTTTCCTCACAAGGCAGTGCTCCAGTCCCTTAATCATCCTTGTAGCCCTCCATTGGACTCTCTCAAGTAGATTCCTGTCCCTCTTGAACTGGGGAGCCCAGAACTGGATGTAGTATTCTAGGTGGGGCCTCAGTAGGGCAGAGTAGCGGGGCAGGAGAATCTCCCTCGATAAGTTTTCTGTATCAGTAGAAAGAAAAACTATCTATAGCAGAACTATGTAGCAGCCACTGCCTGTGAAATGAAGGTTTGTTTACTCCAGTTCCCGTAACACTTGTATCTGTGGATCAGAAGCTGTTGTCATCTACTTGCCTATTTATATAGAGTAACTCCTGAGAGTAGCTGGGTGTTGAGACAGGCCATTATTCCTCATCTTTACATACAGCTCCTTCAATAGCGGGGGGAGGGGAGAGGAGAGGGGAAGAGAGGAGAGGATATTTTCAGTGATCATTTAGTCCAACTGCCTGAACAATTCATGTCTGGTCAAGTTAAATCATGTTATTAAGGGCGGTGCCCAAATTCTTCCTGAAGACTGACAGGCTCAGGACATCAACCACCTCTCTAGGAAGCCTCTTCCAATGTTTGGCCATGCTCTTGGTAATGTTACCTAATATCCAGTCTAAGTGTCTCCTGATAGAGCTTTGAACCATTCCCACATGTCTACCAGATAGTCGTTCTCACTGGAGAAGAGGCCAGTACTTACACTCTTTCTGCACAGGAAGCTGTAGAAAGCAATGATGTCACCCCTCAGTTTCCTTTTCTCTAAACCTGACAACTCAAAAGTCCTTTGCCACTCTTTGTGGTAATGCAATGTGAGAAGGAATGATATTGGGCAGTGTGAGCATTTGACCTTCACTTCCCACAGCTTTAGGATGCCTCCCACAGGGAAGGAAAGATGATGGGACACCTGGTTAATGAGAAAAACAAGGCACGGTGTATGTAAAGGTCTGGGCCATATTTGCCAAGATTATGCTAATGTGTAGGTGTGTGCTGTGTACTCTGGACTATATAAATGGAGCCAGAACAAACAATGAAGGTCTCCCGTGGATTCACATTGAGTTGTGGGGAGTCTGTGTGTCAAACCTTGCTAACAACTCTTCACAAGACATGCCTTCCTGATCCTTCACTGGCTTTGTTACCTGCCTCTGGACCCATTCAAAGACCTTCACATGCTTCATAATTTCTGGAACTGAGACCTGCACACAGCACTCAAGTTGAGGCTGTGCCAATGCTGAATACAGTGGGCTAATCCCCTGTAAGAGGGAAGAGTTGGTATGTGTTTTGATTAGAAGTTACACAGGCCAATAATCACTAGGTTACTAGAGATAACATTCAGGGCTTCTAAGTCTGCACATGAGCAATAGGGACAGGTGGTCTGTAACAGATTCTAAAATAAAGGAGGAGCTCTGTTCTCCTTCTTTCAGCTGTCTGCAATGTCCTGGCCATATGTCATAGAATTCTGAACCCATATATAGGGAGAGCCTAGGGTTGGAGCGGCACCGTGATGGTGTGGTTCCCGAGAGGGATGCCTACCTTAAGAAGATAAGTGCCTGCCAGCCCTGCAACGTATACATCTCAAGAGTTTTGCTGGTCAGTTGGATAGGGTGAGTGTACCCTGCTTTGTGATCAATAGAGTTACTCAGCATTCTTTGTCATATATCTTTCTCTCTATGAGTTTACTACTTGAACTATAAGCATTGTGGTTTCCAGTATACCTTTCTCTTTATGGTTTTAGTATTTGAACTATAATAAAGTGTTGAAACTGTACCCAGGGTACCCATATGTGAGAGTGTTCCCTGGACCCAAAGAACTCACTGGAACATCCCATCTTTTATTGGGCTGATTATGCTGTGTTTGATGCACCCCAGAACATGGTTTGCCCTCTTGGCTGCCAGGGCACACTTCTGACTCCTGTTGAGTCTGCTGTCAGTCAGCACCCAAAGATGCCTTTCTGCAGGTCTGTTCTCTAGTCACTCCTCTCCCAGCTTATACCAGTGACAGGCATTATTTTGCCTACCCTAGATGCGGAATCTGGCACTTGCTGCTATTAAATGTCGTGTCACTGATGATGACCCAGTGCTCCAAACCACCTAGATCCCTCTGCAAAACCTCCTGTACCTCAAGAGTGTCAACAGCACCTCCTAGAATCCTGAAATCATCATCAGAACTTGCTCCTGCATCCACATTGTTACTAAATGTAACAAAGAGCAGTGACTAGAAATGTATGCTGAGGAACACTGCTAGTGGCCAGTCAGCATCCAGGTGTAGTACCATTCACTACAACTATTTAAGCTGTGCCCTTCAGCCATTTCTTCACCCAGCACACTGTAAACCTTCTAAACTTGTTGCACATGTCCTGAGGGATGCCACAAGGGACACAATCAAAAGCCTTACTAAAATCGAGACCAACTACATCCACTGCCTTGCCTTCTTTCACCAGGCAGGTGACAGTATTACAGAAAGATATCAAATCAGTTAAGCAGGACATTCCCAACTGTGACCCTATGTTGACTATGTCTGATGACTGCATTGCCATTTAAATGTCTTTCAACAGCATCCAGTGTGATCTCCATAATTTTTTCGTGTAGTGAGATTAGACCATAAAAATCTGTGGTTTCTTAGGTCTTCCTTCACACCCTTCTCATGAATTAGAACAACATTGGCCAGCTTTCAGTGCCTTCTCAGATTTCCAAGACCTTCGTCAGGCGACGGAGCAGGATCATAGAATGGCTTGAGTTGGAAGATTATCTAGTTCCAAACCCCCTACCATGAACAGGGACACCTCTCATTAGACCAGGTTTCTCAAAGCCTTGTCCAGCCTGGTCATAAACTTTTCCAGTGATGAAGAGTCCACAGCTTCTCTGAGTAACCTGTTCCTGTGTCTCACCACCCTCATAGTAAAGAACTTCTTCCCAATGTCTAATCTAAGTTATACCCTGTTCTAGATTAAAGCCACTCTCCTTTGTCTTGTCACCGCAGAAACTTACAAACAGTTCCTCCCAAGCTTTCATGTAAACTCCCTTCAGGTGCTGGGAGGCCACTGTATGACCTCCCTGGAACCTTCTCTTCTCAGGGTTGAACAGACCCAATTTCATCAGTCTGTGCTCATAGGAGAGGTGCTCCAGCTCTCTGATCATCTTTGTGGCCCTGCTTTGGACCCTCTCCAACATGCCCATGCCCTTCTTTTGTTGGGGGATCCAGAACTGTATGCAGTACTTGAGGGAAAGTCTCACCAGAGCAGAGTAGAGTGGCAGAATTACCTCCCTTGACCTCATCATCATCTTTTGGTGCAGCCCAGGCTACAGCTGGCTTTTTGGGCTGCCAGTGCACACTGATGGCTTATGCCAAGCATTTCATCAACCAGTACTCTGAAGTGCTTCTCTACACAGCTACTCTCAATGCACTCATCACTTAGCCTGTATTTATGCTTGAGATTGCACAGCAGAACCTTGCATGTTGCTTTGTTGTACTTCATGAGGACGGCATACACCTACCTCTCCAGCCTGTCAAGGTCCCTCTGGATCACATCCCTTCCCTCCAGCATGTCAACCACACCACACAGCTTGGTGTCATCAGAAAACTTGTCAATGCAATTGATGTCACTCTTTGTATCACTGACAAAGTTTTGGACAGCTCTGGTCTCAGTACTGATTGCTAAGGGACTTCTCTCATCACAGGTCTGCATTTGGGCATTGAAACACTGATCACAACTCCTTTAGATCACTGAGTGGTCAGTCCATTAAGCTTGTGGCCTTCCAATTTAGAGACTAGGATGTCCTGCAGGACACTGTTGCATGCTTTGTACAAGTCTAGGGAAATTACCTCAGTTACTCTTCCCTTATCTACTGATGCTACAACCCCATCATAAAAAGCCACCAAATTCATCAGGAAAGATCTGCTATTGTCGAAGCCATGCTGGTTGCCACCAATCACCTCCATGTTTTATATGTGCCATAGCAGAGTGCTCAGGAGAGTTGAGCAGAAAGAAACTTACTGTAATTCAACAAGGAAAAATGTAGAGTCTTGCATCTGGGAAAGAACAACTCCAGGTATCTGCTGGAGACCAGTGAAGGGAAAATGGACCTGAGGGTCTTAGTGGATGGGAGGTTCACCATGAGTGAGCTGTGTGCTCTTCTGGCCAAGAAAACCAGTGCTATTCTGGAGTGTATTAGAAGGGCTGTGCTTAGTAGCTTGAGAGAAGTTCTCCTCCCCATCCTTTCTGCCCTGGTGAGGCCACATCTGGAGTATTTTGTCCAGTTCTGGCCACTCAGTTCAAGAAGGACAGGGAACTGCTTGAGAGAGTCCAGCACAGAGCCACAAGGATGATTAAGGGAGTGGAACATCTTCCTTATGGGAAAAGGCTGAAGGAGCTGGGACTTTTTAGTTTAGAGAGGAGAAGATGGAGGGGTGACTTCATTAATGTTTATAAATATGTAAAGTGTGAGCGTCGGGAGGATGGAGCCAGGCTCTGCTCAGTGCTGCTTGATGACAGGACAAGGGGCAATGGGTGGAAGCTAAAGCATTGGAAGTTTCATTTAAACAAGAGGAGGACTTTTTTTCATNTTACCACCCTCACTGTAAAGAACTTCCTCTTAACATCCAGTCTAAATCTCCCCTCTTCCAGCTTAAACCCATATTCAAGACCTGCCTGGATGCGATCCAGTGTGACCTGGTAGAGGTGATCCTGCCCTGGCAGGGGGGTAGGATTTGATGATCTTTTAAGGTCCCTTCCAGCCCCTAACATTCTGTGATTCTGTGAGTCTGTGATTCTGTGATCTGCTCTATGATCTTGCCTGGCACTGAGGTGAGACACACTGGCCTGTGGTTCCCAGGTCTTCCTTTTTGAAAATGGGGGTTATATTTCCCCTTTTCCAGCCAGTGGGAGCTTCACCAGACTGCCATGACTTTTCAAATATGATGGAAAATGGATTTTCAATTTAATTTGCTAGTTCCTTCATAACATCACTAGCTTCTTCAGTATTCTGTAGTGAATCTCACTAGGCCCTGTGGACTTAGGAATGTTCATTTGGCACTGCAGGTCCTTTACAATATCAGTGCCCACAAATGGAAAATTACTATTCAAGCACTCATGGTCCTCTGACTCAGACAAGGCAGCCCAACATCTATCAGCATTATTTAAGACTGAGGACAAAACCACATTGAAACCCTCTGTTTTCCCTTCATCCATATTAGTCAGATGATCATCTTCAACTAGTATCAGCTCTATGTTTTCTTCAGACCTCCTCTTGCACTTAATGTACTTTTAAAAGCCTTTCTTGTTGTCTTCTAAAACACTGGCCAATTTCAACTCTCACTGAACTTTGGCCTTTTGCATCTTCTCCCTGAATATATAAACAACAGCTCTGTAACTTTCCTGTGAAACCTGACCTCACTTCTATAGATTATAAGGGTTTTTTTTTCCTCTTGAGCTCAAAGAGGACTTCCTTATTCAGCTGAGCTGGTCTTGTCTTGGTTGCTTGACTTGCAATGCAATGGAATTGCCTGTTCCTGTGCTTCTACAAAATGGCTTTCAAAGTCTGATAAGCACTCATGGACTTCTGAGCACTCAAAAGCAGATTCCCAGGGTACTCTGCTAAATAGCTCCCTGAATACCTTTAGGTTTGCTCTGCTGGAAGTCCAGGGTAGCAGCTCTACTGCCTTTTTTTCTCATTGTGTTGACAACTTTAGACTCAACCTCTTCATGATCACTAAGTCTAGGACAACTGCCTACATCTCCCACTAGTCCTTCTTTGTTCACAAAAAGCAGAATATAGTATCAGAATAATTAAAATAACTCTGTGTTGAAACCTTCCTTAACCAAATGTTGTCCTGGTAGATCAACAAAAGGTCCTGAGTTAGTTGCAATGTTTTTTTTAGTAGTTGTTCTGATCTCTAAGTGATAACAAAATCACATACCACTGGACTGCACAGACAGCTATGGGTAAGACTAATGGCAGCAAGCAGAGATGGTGCAAATGACACTAAGATGAGAGGGAATGTTGGAGACTTAGGTTGGATATTAAAAGAAACTTCTTCACCAAAAGGGTTATCAAACACTGGAAGAGGTTTTCCAGGGAGTTGCTTGAATCCCCATCCTTGCATATGTTTGAAAGATGCATAAACATGATGCTAAGGGAGGTGGCTTAGCACCAGACTTAGTAGTAATGGTTGGACTTGGTGGTCCTAAAGGTCTTTTCCAACTGAAGGAGTTCCACAATTCTGTAGGAAGGGTGCATGTGCTGAAGTTAACAGTAAGAAAGACACTTCATGGAAGAATTTAATTTTATGGAAGAAGAACCACATGTGTAACTGTGAAATACAGAGAAAATTTGGAAAAATCATAACTAGCAGAGAGGATGGAAACGACCACAGAGGAACACTGTGGAAGCGGGAATACAGGCTGGGAAGCAGCTGCTGATTTGCCAGACCTCTGATTTTGGGGGCTTCTTATTAGCTGAATCTTCTTGAAGAGGTCACAACTCACTACAGTGCACTCTGCTTTCTGCAGTAAAGCTCATATCCAGTGATTCTTCAGAAAGCTGTTTTGTGTATTGTTGCCAGTGGAACTTTTTCATGTGAGCAGGCACAAGCAAGAGCCCTAACATGGGCTCAGTTTAGTGACTGTGCCCTCTCAGGCACATAGCAAATCACAGCACAGAAACTTGCTCTGCACTGAGACTACTGTTCTGCTTTTGGCTCTCTCCCTGTGGTCTTGGTTATGTTGAAACTACTTGTTTCATCTCTTTGTGTCTTCCAGGTTTGTCAGTGCAGGGTTAGGGAAAATACAGAAATGAGATTAAATGATAAAAATACTGCCAAGTGTAAAGCTCTGAAATTAGTGTTGAGGTCATGTTGTTGGTCTTACTCTTCTTCAGCAAAATTACTGAATGCTGTAGCATGGACTGGTTGTGTGCTCACACATATTTCATACAGATAGTTTTTCATAAACATCTAAAAAATTGCTTTTTGCTATCAACCTTAATTATGAAATTGAGACGCATTCACAGAGGGTGCTCCCGAGTTCAAGAGACACAGGGACCTGCTGGAAAGAGTCCAGCAGAGAGCCACAAGGATGATTGTGGGACTTGAGCATCTCCCCTACAAAGAGAGACTGAGAAACCTGGAGCTAATTAGTCTGGAGAAGACTGAGAGAAGATCTGATCAATACAGTACAAATATCTAAGGGGTGGGTGTCAAGCGGATGGGGACAATCTCTTTTTGCTGGTCAGCAGCAATAAGAAAAGGAACAATGGCTACAAATTGGAATACAGAAGGTTTCACCTCAACATGAGGAGAAACTTCTGTATGATGAGGGTGACAGAGCACTGGAACAGGGTGCCCAGAGATGTTGTGGAATCTCCTTCTCTGGAGACTTTCAGAACTCACCTGGATGTGTTCTTGTGCAAACTACTCTAGAGGATGCTGCCCTGGCAGGGTATTTGGACTCAATGATCTCTGGAGGTCTCTATAAAATTCTGTGATTCTCTATGTTTCTGAAACATTTAGAAATGTCTACAGTAAGTCTGTAAAAACAGTGTATATGTACATTATAAATGTACACATGCAGTATGATTCTTACTTCTCATCACCGTAACTTGAAAAGGTTATTTCCTGGTTCAGTGCAACGTGCTATTTTCTTTGTCTTTTTGTTTCCTTTTAAACTTGTTTTCTTTTAAAAACTAATTTATTTTTTAAAACCAGTGTTACAATTTCTTATTAGTAAACAGTGAGGTAAAACTGACTGAAAATAGGTTCCTAATGTGCATAAACAGAGATCTGATGTGTAGCATATCTGACATCGAAGAGAATACCTAATCAGAGGTTTTGTTGTTGTTTTGTTAAAGGAAACAAGGCAATGCCTTTCTTTGCTTTGGCTCTCCACAGCAAATTTTTGATTGGATATGTTTCACTTGAGTACTGCTGGTGTGCATATATCTGTATGTAAATATATGCATGTACATGGTAGCTTAGAACTCCCAAGCATTTCACCTGTGTATGCATTACTTTTGCCTTAAAACAGCATGAGGAATTCCCCTGGAGCATTCCAAAAGGAAATCTGAATTTTTTCATCTTGAGAAAAATGGCTGCTAATTTGGAACTACCATTTTCATTTTTCTACAGCAGAAATGTACATTTTGCCCAACCATAAAATTTGCTCATAACAGGAATGAGCCAGTCCCCAAGGGTGTGGTTACCAAAGAATAATTTCACCCCAATATGATTCGAGGCACTGGGCTCATGCCTCAGAATGCTCCAGGGTGTGATTATCTTATGATAACCATACCCTGTATCACATCTTATTGATTAACTAATAAAGTTTCAGCCTTATTATTCAGTGGAGGAACTAAGATACCAGCAAGAGATCTGTTTCTGGAATGAGAAAGATTCATTTAAGTTCGTCAGATAACCTCTTTTGTTCTGATTACAGCATCTCTGAACTTACGGGGTTATGGCATATTGAAACTGAAACATGTCCAGATAAATATTTCTGTAAAGGCTTACTTACACTAAATTGTTTGCTTTACATTTATATTGCAGATTTGGGTTGCATTTTGTTCTCTGAAGAGGATTTTGTAGTCCAGACACTAACAGTGCTTGTCATTCAGTGCAACACTAGGTTTTGTGCATGGAAGGATCTCTTTCACCAACATCTTGGTCGCACTGTGCCTATACGCTGTGTACAAAGGACAGTAAAGCTAGCTCTTGGGCTCCTGGGTCTCCCAACCTGAGTAATCCAGAGGTACAGGATTAGTACAGCTGTTTGTCCCTTAAATCCCCTAAACAGTAGCACGAAGAGGCCTTAAACCAGTGCTGGAGCCACCTCCCCCATTTCTGTAGTGTAGTTTGTTCTGTACAAAAATACCTACGTAGTGATGTGGAACTTGGTTGAATAGATGGTCTGAAGGCTGAAGTCACAGCCAGCAGATTATGATCTCCTCTGCATCAGTGAAAAACTGGAATTATTTCACTTAAGTGGCTTAAGTGGAACAAAACCAGGTTAATAGACACACCTAAGAAGAAAATATGGCTGATGTATGCAAAAAGGACCTCACTAGGAATTCCCTAACAGTGCATCTTCTATGTAGTGATGACAGAGGAGGCAATATGCTTCCTCTGTTAAGAGTTAAATGGTTTTTTTTGGAAACAAAAGGCAATATTTGCATCTCTATTGCTTTCTCATCTTTAGTTGAAAATTTTAAAATATAAAGCATTTGATCAAACCTCTTATGTAGGGATCCACAGCTTGCACCTAATGAAGTGATCGTTGTACAGCAGTGCAGTCTGCACCACAGGAGACATTATAATGAATTCTCCAGCATATTTGCTCTACCTGTTCTGTTGCTATCCATGCTGTTAATGGAGAGCATTCATTTCTGGAGCTAGCTGGAGAGTTGGCATTCTGTCCTTACATGCTCTATGGCAAAAATAGCTTGCTGTTCCTACTGCTTGCACAGCTCCCTTTTGGCTAGGGAATGTGGGAATAGATTGGGCTCTGGAAGCTGTTGTTATTAGCATTATCATGTTACCTACAATGTCCTGAAGAAGGCTTGCATGACTAATCGCCAAAGATGTTGTTTTCCTTCAGCATTCTCACAGGTGCTTCCACCACTGTGACAGTGGTGCCATTTGTAATTGGGAATTGCTAATATCTCCAAGAGTGTTAAGCCTGTAACCTGTCTCTACTGAAAATTTCTTTCAGAATGTGGATAATGTTATTCTAGGGCTTCCATTCATATGAATAAAGATAAATGAACTCTTGGTGTGCCTACATCTCACCTCTGGTAACAGGGAAAGTCAAGATTATTAGTTTGGATGGAATGCCTTTGTTTTGTACAGGCAGGTGAGATGAGGAGAATTCTGCCTTTCTAATAAACCACTCTTAACTGTAATTTGTGTTATCAGTAAATACTTCTGCTGGTTTGAGGATAATTGGAATATTTTAATATTTGAGGATAATTGGAATATTTTAATGAGAGAGATTATTGGCTGTGAAAAAGAAAAAAAACAGTGGTTTTGCTTAGGGAAATAAAAACAAGAAACAAACCCAAGGATAGTCAGTCTCTGGCTGCTGTCACCTGCTTCACTATCTCTGCCTGGACCTGCATAACTCAAACTAACCATTTCTTTCTTCTAACCTCTTGCTGAGCTTTTGCACATAAGGGGATTCTGAAATAAGGGAGGGGGTGGAAAGAAGGTGGGAGGTTGGTTGGGCAGTCTGGTTTCTCAGGAGGGGTTTCGTATTTCTGTATTACTTTTAACTTGTCTATTATTGTATATAACTGTAAATATCTGTATGTATTGTATATGTAAATTGTGCCATGTTGTAAATATCAAGCTTAATTCCTTTATTTCCAGACAGCTGAATTAGTCTGACGAATTCCTAGCCATGAGGGGGGGAATTTGCACAATACTTTTCACTGATACACCTGCTTTTCTGATCTAATACTAAATGCTGCTTGTTATGAGGGGGAAATTAATTAATGTGAGATTTTTTTTGCAAAATTAATGTTGTTTATTAATTTTTATATTCAGAACTCTTGCCACCCCCAACCACTAATTGTAATAATAATTGGTTCTTTATCCTGTCGTGGAAACGTTTTACAGATAATAACTAGATATAGCAATAACCAGCAAAATATATAAACATTAATTGAACCGGAAGAGAAGCTTCCTGCAGTCAAATGCTGCTTGTGGTCAGTACACTGCTTGCCACTAGATGGACTCAAAGAGGTCCTTCTGCTTATGGCAGAAGGCAATGGAGA
>WAAF01003933.1:0-17091 GCA_013400475.1 Tricholaema leucomelas | reverse complement strand
GCAGAAAAAAAACAACCCCCACACAGGGCAGAAAAAAAAACCACCCCCAAACAGGGCAAAAAAAAACCCCAACAAAAAAACCCCCACACCAAACTGGGCAGAAAAAAAACCCAGGGAAAAACAACCAAACAAAAAAAACCCAAACAGGGCAAAAAAACCCCAAACAAGTTATTGAAGAATCACAATAAAACACCTCAAAATTACAGTAAGGTCAGAATTATAGGTGAAAGCTGTTATTCAAAGTGGCACTGTCAAGTATGTTGACCCCTCCCTAGTCTTTCCCCCAAAGAGATCAGAGTACATCTTCCTTTACTGCTATTATTTTCCCTTTTTTAAAAGGCTGACATTAACATGTCAAGATACATTTTTCCTATAGAAACATGCCAAAGCAGGAAGCCCAAGCCTGCCCACATTGTCACCCACAGATCTGCAAAGGCTTCAGGATTTTTTGCTCTACCCGTGCAGCCGTGAACAAAAGAAGCAACAAATGAAGCCTACAGAAAGCTGTAGCTCTGCGGATGTTAGCACCACTCGGAAGTTTTGTTGTGGCACCTGCTTTGACAGCAGGAAAAAAGGAATTTTTGAATTGCTGTCATTACTTAACTGTTACAGAAAAGTTTCTCATGACTTTGAGAACTACTTGACAGTGCTGAAGCAATCAGTACTTTTGCCAAAACATGACAGTGATAGATGCAGCCAGGTAAAGGGATGTTTTCATACCTCTTCTAGCTTTTCCTGTGTTCAGTAAGAAAGAGAGAGGTGGGAGAGAAAAAAGGCAAAGTGCTTTGAAAAGTCGTGTAATTTGTTTGTACCTATACACAAGCACTACACTGCTTTCCTATAGAGCTAAGAAAGAATACAGTCAATCATCTCCCCGGTACTTAACTTCCCTGACCATTTTTCTTCCCAGTGCTGTCCGGTCTTTCGCCTTAACTCTCAGCTAACCACTCCCTCTTCCATTCTGGAGTTCATCATTGTGCTAGTTTGAAGCTAGCTAGGATGTTTTGGTGAGAAGAATTAGATCATAGGCTGAGAAATGAAAACAGTGGTGAGGTCTACTTCCCTCACAGTCTTGCTGAGATGTGTAAAGAAGAAAGGCAAAACAAAAGATAAGGTCATTTTTGCTCTGCACTTCACTTGGGCACTTCGTGCTGGGCTGTGCTCTTCTGCTTCGCCTGCTGGGGAGAGCTGAGGCTGCTGGCTGAACTCCATCTTGCTTTCTAACCTCACCCTCCATTTGCTTTGGCTGATTTCACCTTTGCTTCTTAATCCCCTTGGCCGAACCTCCATTCTTCCTTGGGACTGGGGTAAGGTTGAGAGGGGTAGGGGGAAGGTGAGGGGTAGTTGAAAGCCCCTCCTGGGGACTCAGGTTTCTGGGAGGGGAGTTGTGCTTCTGTATTACCTTTTTACCTTGTCTATTTCTGTCTATAACTGTATATACTGTAAATCTCTGCTTGTACATTGTGCCAGCTGTAAATATAAGCTTCATTCAAATTTCCAGTGCTGTCTGAGTCTAGTCTGGGTGATTTCTAAAGTGTGGGGGGTGGGGGACACCCCAAACCATCACAATCCTGCAGTCAATGGGACTGAATTGGCCAACCCCTCCTCCTTGTCACCCCATAGGAACTTCTTGGGACCACGTTTTGACCTGCGCAGAGTAAAGGCTGCAGCTTCTTTGTTCTTTGCAAGTGTAGTTCACTCACAAAGGCACAGAGATAGAAGGTGAACAAAGAAATACAATCCTTATATATATATATAATGAGTGGCTGCTAAGAAATAGCTTTTTCCACTAGTGATATGTCCTCTTAAACATTTTATAAGCAGGTCTTAACTCAAACTGTTTCTTTCCAGAGTAATTTTTGAACTCATATGACTGAACTAAACACAGTTTTGATAATCCTGGAATAAAGCCTAATTAGTAATTAAAAATCTGTGGAAATAGCTCCTACTGAATCTAGACTAAGAATTATTCATAAATATTGGTTGTTCCTGCACAAAGAAAAATAGATTGAAGTTAATTTGGCTGTTCCTGACTTAATTTTTAGCTGAACTTTTCATCTCGGGCTTTTCTGTTCACCTTCTTGAACTGAAGCTAGAAAAAAGAAGAGAACTCTTTATTTTAGACCATGAGTCAATTACTGAAATGCATCAAGAAGTTAGCCACTTCTAACTAATGCAGCCAGAAGTTAGCAGAATGCCTGCTATGTAACTAAAGCTCAAACTCAACAAAATCACAAACTTTATCAAGTGAATGGCACAGGGCACAATCCTTTTTCAGCAAGCTTGTTCTGCCCCTGTATTGAATCAACTTGGTACATATGGCTGACCTCAGTCATGCTCTTTGACCCTAAACAGCTGCTAGCTCCGACAGGTCCATTAACAACCGGATGGATTCTATCTCATCTTAGGATTAATACAATTCTGCAAAAAGACCTCTTGCACTGCCACTGATAACAATAATGCAGGTGCCAGAAAGAAAAGAAGTGACAGATGGCACTGAGGAACAACTCCATTTAAAGATGGGACACTCAAGAATAGTGCACATCATTAGAGCAGAAATTAAGCCCACAAACACCACACAGAGAACTGCATAGCCTACAAGGTTGTGTTTCAAAGACACAACTTTCTTCTGGATCCAGAACTGCCATGTCCCTGTTACAAAAATGAGGTTAGCTATTCACAGCAGAACAACTCCCCTCCTGCTTTGTATATGAAATATTTAAGAAGACCACAAATTCTGAAAAGTACCTCTATCAGGGGAATTTGTCCAGGCAAAAAAAATAGATATATATATCAAAAACAAATTTTAAGACCACCACATAAAAAAAGACTTATAAAAAACAAACAACAAAAAAAACACCTCACACCTAAAACAACCAAAAACCCCCATGTGATATATTGTCTCAAAATCATTCACAGAAATGACCCTATTAACCCTACATGTGTTTTTCAATTTACTTTTCAATTTGCTGACCACAGACTTCAAAAATACATGTGCCACATACATCATATGATGAAGGGCATGGAGGCTGGTGAGGGGCCTCAAGCATAAGCCCTACGAGGAGAGGCTGAGAGAGCTGGGATTGTTTAGCCTGGAGAAGAGGAGGCTCAGGGCAGACCTTATTGCTGTCTACAGCTACCTGAGGGGTGGTTGTGGCCAGGAGGAGGTTGCTCTTCTCTCAGGCAGCCAGCACCAGAACAAGAGGACACAGCCTCAAGCTACGCCAGGGGAAATTTAGGCTTGAGGCAAGGAGAAAGTTCTTCAGTGAGAGAGTCATTGGCTACTGGAATGGGCTGCCCAGGGAGGTGGTGGAGTTGCCGTCCCTGGAGCTGTTCAAGGCAGGATTGGACGTGGCACTTGGTGCCATGGTCTAGCCTTGAGCTCTGTGGTAAAAGGTTGGACTTGATGATCTATGAGATCTCTTCCAACCTTGGTGATACTGTGATGCTGTGATCATAATCTTAACATCTTATTTTGCTGATACCTGAAAATCACATTTAGAGCTTGCCTTTTTTTTTTCCACCAAGAAGTAAACTTCTTTTTACAGTCCTGTAAAGTCCTTTCAGACTTTCCTGAAAAACTGAACACTGACTTTAAGTAGAAATGAATGAAACAAAACCTTACCTTTGTGCATCCTTCTGGACTCTGACTCTTTGGCCATGGTTGCCAGGCAGTGAGGAAGCACGCTGCCACAGCTATTGCTCTGTCCTAATGGTAAGTGTCCCTGCAGGAAATTGGGTAAATATGTCATGAAAACTACCTTTCATGAGTTTTGTGTATCAGCAAATAATGGTAAAATAACTTGCTTTGACATGGGTATTAATGTCATGTCATATCAATCAGCCATGGGTATTTCTGTCATGTACAGTCTCTATTAGGCCAAGATATTTTCAGAGTAGCATCTTCACCCTCCTGCTGGTTTTTATTTACCACATCACAAATAAAGATTATTTTCACTTTATACATAACCTTAGGTAGGAAGGAAAACAGCCTGTTATGAGACTGTGTTGATTTGAGGCTAGCCGGAATATTTTAATGAGAGAAATTAGTTTACAGGCTGTGAAAACAATGGTGATGTCTACTTCACTCATAGGCTTGCTGAGATGTATAGAAACAAGGACACAAACACAGATAGGACAGCGTGTCTCTGTCTGTCAGAGTATGTGTTTCTCTTCTGCTTGGATCTGTGTAACTAATCCTTCTGCTTATAACCCCCCTTGCAGCTCACCTTGACCGTGAGGCAGACTCTGGGGGGAAAGAAGGTGGAAGGGTGGTTGGGAGCCCCTCCTGAGGACTCTGATTTCTGGGAGGGGTATTGTGGTTTCTATATTCCTTTTAACTTGTATATTTCTGTATATAGCTGTATATATTTGTAATATATTGCAAGTACCTACTTGTGTATTGTGCTAAGCTGTGAATATAAAGCTTCATTCCTCATCTTCCAGCTGGCTGAGTCTAGTCTGGGTGATCTCATAAGAGTAGGGGGGGGGCATGTAACTCCCAAACCATCACACTCTAGAAGCAGTTTAAACCAGCTTGAAAATACAATCCTTGTGATACCAATCCTGCATTAATGTACCACAGCAGGGTATTTCCAGGAGTCAGGGTAAAGGCTGGAAGCCTCCAGCTATTCTTGTATGTTAATCAACTTGAAATTCTTCAAAATCAATTTCAGATGCGAATTTGGGAGGATTACATAACACTGACATTGCTACCCAACCTGACCTGTAATAGAGTTTGCATACAGACACTGGAAAGCTGCTAACAGCATGCAGACACCTACTTTAGATGCAACGCTGCGACCCAGCGTGGCACTGTTGAAGTGCGGTGACACAGATGGAGTTGACTTCTTGCGAGGCAAAGTGTCACTCAAGTACATGCACTCCCTGTGCTGCTTCTTCCGCTCTTCCAGGTTTCTGAAATGCTTCAAATGTCATTTGTTACAGATTTGACAAAAGGAAATGACCTACTTGCTCATTCATGCTCTATATGGAATACACTGAAGGTAATCTGGGAGCTTCATTGGAAGGAAAGTAATCTAAACCATAGAAATCGTAGGAGGTGCTCTACAAACATCACATTAAAATCATGCTAAGAAAACACAGAACTTTATGTGCACATTTTGTGTACGTGTCTGTGCCTGGTTTTTTTTTCCCCAAACCCCTCAAGCCTCAGAGGTGGAATCCAGTTACAAAGAAAACATTTATTTACAAGTTGGCCTAATGAACTAGTGGCTTAAAACCAATACAGCTTCTGTGAGGCACTGGTCAAATGTATATGAAAAGTTAATCTGGGATGTCAAGTGTAGCCATTTGTACCTTATTGTTGCAAGCCTTCTGACAGCTGCAACGGCTCCTAAATATTAGGATTTGCCTCTGGGTTGTTTATATAAAAGAGAAATTTTGTTCAGTAACATTCTATAGTGCATTGTGTTGATTTCTAAATGAGCAGTGCCTTTTAAGAGCAGAACTGTGCAGGTGTGATCAGCTTATGATCTAATATATTACTCCAAAAACTTCACAGGTAAGCCAACTTGATGGCCAACATAACAAAACCAAACAAAATAATCCCAAGTTATCAGCTTTGAATCGGTTACCTGTTGTTGCCTGCGGTGTTTCTTAGCTGGCAGAGGTGGAGGTGTATCAGATAAAGGAATAGGATCTACATGAGTTGCCATGACCTCAGGCCAATGGACTGATGGAAGTTGAGCAATAGAGCGAGGAGAAAGAGAGTGAGGAAACACAAATCCAGAACAGAGAGGTGATCTTAGCTTTATAGGAAAAAGAGAAATTACACACAGAGTTTTCTTTTTGGAATTGCTTGAAGATACGGCACATACAAGCTGCAGTTTTAGCACTGTGTGGTAGCATTTAGCAGGAAAGGAGATGTGTTCTATCTCTCCAGGCACACTGAGCCACCAGGAGCAGCACAGAAATGCCAAATTCTAAACCTGTTGCTGCCTCATTGCAGCATCAAGGTTGGTGGCTTTTACGTTTGTAATCCTTTTAAAAGGGGCAACATCAAGGTCGGTGGCATTTACGTTTGTAATCCTTTTAAAAGGGGCTTACTAAAGATCTGCCCTGGTCATTACAAAAGCAGAAACATCATAAGGAATGCAGAAAGGAGAGAGTAAGCTAGAAGACAGAGACTGGACAGACTCTGTGGAAGATAAAGAGAAGCTATCCATCTCCCACAAACGTTCAAAACATGCTTCTACCACTTCACAGGAAAAAAATCCCCCCCCAAAACCCAAACAACAACAAAACCCCCAAACAAACAAAATCTAACAAAAATCCCAAACCAAATGAACACCCAAGCACCACCGATCAAGTGATCATTATGCTAATTACTAAGCTTTTCCACAGATCATTTACCAAAGGAGCATTACATTATAGTGTTTGACAAACTGTTACTAACTGCTGTTTGAGTAATAAGCATTCAGGGTTTTTGGACTTCAAAGTCCTAATGATGTAGACATCATCAAAGACACTTCAGAACTGGAGCAGTCCTTCAGCTTGACTGTGAAAGCGTTACCTGACTTGGTAAGTGGCAGATGGCAGTTTGCCTTAGGGTCGTTTTTTTGTTTTTACAAGTTGCATTATCAAAAGATCAAAAAAAAAAAGAAAATAGAAAGGCAGCTATGAAAGAACAATGCAAACAAAGGGAAATATCTCTCCAACAAACCTCTTTATTTTGTGGCTGGCTCGTCAGCACAGCCGTGGAAGGCTCAGTGGCAACTGCTTCAGCATCTGTGGGGGGCTGAGTGGAAGGGGATATACTCGTGGAATTGCCATACAGCTCACTAATTTCACTTACACTGACATAGCCCTAAAAGGAGGAATTGAGAAGTTAAAAGAAGCAAAAGCCAAAAGGCGTGCAAGAGTATTAATGTCTCTAGTATGATGAGAGTTAGAGCGATACAGCCAAATATTTGTTATAATTGAAAGACTTGATGAATAAAATCATTGAGCTTTTCAGATTTTGAATATCTGGGTTCTGAAAACTGTTCTTCATTTAATGCCAAAAAAAACCAAAAAGCAAATGTACATTAAGTGACCAAAAGACTTTACTGAAATGTAAATACCCTTTAGAAATTATGTAGGTCTTCCTTGGGAAAGCAGATTACAGGGGAAAGGAAGAGCAAATCTTATTTAACCATCTTTTCATTACTATTTTGTGTTGTTGTTTAAATAAACCTTTGCTTAAATAAAGCTTTGTTTAAAAACCCCTTGCCCTGAGCTTTTTCTTGCCTAACAAATAAGCTAGTTTGAGTAAAACAAATTACTTACAGAATTGAGAAGAAATTACATATGGACAAGCCATTGCTACTCTATAAATTATGCTGACACAACACCTCCTCTTTGCATTGTCTGCAGCTGCTTCTAACACTCTATGTGTTACCAGGTGACTCACTTAAGATGCTGTAAGTCATTCCTATTCACCTTGTTTTTCCCTCCTTGCAATAAACAAACCTAAAGCAGCAGACTGAGGGAAGACAGACATCAGTGTGCTTCTGCCTGCAGAGAGGACTTAGAATCATAGAATAAGTCAGGGTTGGAAGGGACCACAAGGATCGTCGCGTTCCAACCAGGGAGACTGGAGCGTCGCGTTCCAACCAGGCAGGGACACCCTGCCCTAGATCAGGCTGCCCACAGCCTCATCCAGCCTGGCCTTAAACACCTCCAGGGATGGGGCCTCAACCACCTCCCTGGGCAACCCAGTCCAGGCTCTCACCACTCTCATGCTGAACAACTTCCTCCTCATGTCCAGTCTGAACCTACCCACCTCTAGCTTTGCTCCACTCCCCCTAGTCCTGTCGCTACCTGATATCCTAAAAAGTCCCTTCCCAGCTTTTTTGTAGACCTCCTTCAGATACTGGAAGGCCACAATAAGGTCACCTTGGAGCCTCCTCCTCTCACAGTATCACAGTATCATCAGGACCTCACAGATCATCAAGTCCAAGCCGTTACCACAGAGCTCAAGGCTAGACCATGGCACCAAGTGCCACGTCCAATCCTGCCTTGAACAGCTCCAGGGACGGCGACTCCACCACCTCCCTGGGCAGCCCATTCCAGTGTCCAATGACTCTCTCAGTGAAGAACTTTCTCCTCACCTCAAGCCTCAACTCTTTCAGTCTGTCCTCATAGGAGAGGTGCTCCAGAGGCTCATGCAGGTAGCTTTCAAACATAATGGCAGAATACAAAGATTGCATGTGTTGTGGTATTAACTGTGCAAATGTCAGTTAAAAATTAACACATGGATTCAAATCCATGCTGTACAGGATGCCAGACTACAATGACAAATGACTTAACTTTGTATCCACAGAAAGCAAGGCTGTGCAAAATGAAGAATAAGCCACTGCTGAAGTAATGTTATAAAAATGAGTTAGAAATACTCCTATTCAAAAAAAAAAAAATCAAGATGATAAGCTGCTTGTAAACTGAGAAGGTGTTGGAGGGGCTACATTTCAATTACCCTACCAACACACTGACATGGCAGTCTGTATACTTCAGCAATTCAGTAAGAGAAGCCACAGACTGCTATAGTATCTCTACCTTTAAAAAAATGCATAAATTTGGGAATGATGATAGAAGGCAAGTGGAAAAAAAATCCACCAACCTCCTATAATCCTCCTCAGCATAATTTTCACTGTAATTATGATAGTCACTTAAAGTAGATACACAGTGCTTGAAAATTAAGTTTTACATGCTGTAACCACAACACTCTAGAAAATAGGAGGTGAATCTTAACTCTGATATTATCTGATTGGCTACCAAGTGAGGAGGGCTGCACAGGCTACCAAGTGAGGGGGGCAACACAGGCAACCAACTGAGGGGGGGAGGCACGNNCACAGGCTACCAAGTGAGGGGGGGCTGCACAGGCTACCAAGTGAGGGGGGCTACACAGGCTACCAAGTGAGGGGGGCTACACAGGCTACCAAGTGAGGAGGGCTATATACTGAAGTTCTCCTCTCAAAAATTGCAGCCATATCACTGTAAAATATAGTTGAGTGTGAATAAACATAAAACTTGCTTAACTTTCTTGCAGCAGCAGTATATTGGCAACCAAAACTATGGCCAAGTCTAAGAATGCAATATTGTATTCATTTTTGCAGAGGATAAAAGCACTTTCACCATTATATGGAAAGCATTCATTCAGATTCAAAACTCCAGTGAGGATTCTCTATGCAGTTAAAAACCCCAAAAAGCAAGTAACAAATGCCTGGTCTGTGCATTAGCTCAGACCCCTGTTACATTAGATTAAAAAAAGAATTGAGTTCCAGTCAGATTAGGCATCCAAATAATTTTGTCAATGCTGGACTTTTAAACAGCATTGATTTTCCTCAGTTATTTAGGTGCTAGGATAAGCATCCTGCATCTTTACAGAAGGCCATGTTACTTTCTATTGCTGTGCACGCAGGGCATAAGCTGCAGGATGGATGGCAGAGGGTTACAAGTGTGTGCTTTGCTGAGGAGGGGCTGGGAAACACTGGAATGTGTGGTGAAATTAACTTCTGCGTGCAGGCAGCTTGCTTATTGTGCCGTTTGGTGCCTGATTTCTAAAGGTGTCAAAGCAGAGGAAAAATTAAATTGGACTGAGGCAAATATAACATCTGTCAAGGAAAACCACTTATTTTATGGGACACTGAGTATGAAACAGGAAACCCATGCTGTTTCATCTCTCATTTGCCTTGCAGCAAGTGCTAACTGACTTAACTGTAGTGAACAGAATGACACTGCTGAATAATCTGTTTCAATAAAAAGAGTGTCAGGCTCACTTAATGTTCTTGCATTGTGGTTAGACAAACCATTATGTAGACAGGAAGATAAAAATCAGAGATAGAGCCCACTGTCTGGTAAGAGAATAAACAGATACATCTCCAAGTGAAAACAATTAAGTTTAGACTTGCTAGATGTCCTTGTGGGAGGTCAGATGTCCAGGTCAGAACACAACCTAGGACACTGAAAGTCTGCAACATGGGTTGCAGTGAGGAGGGATGCCCAACCCCCAGTGGCACCTGCTGTAGTCCACCCAGGTTCTTGAAGGCCAAATAAGTAAAATCACAACCTCCAGGTACTGAAAGGACATGTGCTTGCTTTAGACTGCAAGAGCCCAACTTCCCACAGTGTCACTGCAAAATTAGATGTGCCAGACCTTGTCCAGGGCTTCAATGCAAGTAGTTCTGACAGGTCCAGTCAGACCTTTTAGGCAGAAGTTAACGAAGCAGCCATAGACCCCTGTCAGCATGCTTTAAATGCTACATTTTCCACTTCTCCATTTGTAATTTTGTGTTTATCTGCAATTTGTGGATTCATCGAGTCAAATCAAATCTGAGTTTATGCTAACACCATATGTGCTGAGTGAATCTTTGCAAGGGGCTGTGGCTTACCTGACACTGACCTTGCGGATTAAAGCGCTACTCTCAAAAGCCATGAAGTCTTGACAGTTTCAGGTAAATTCTGGGTTTCTTTGTGCATTACCCAAATTCACCCAGCTTTTATCAGCAGAGAAGTATTTGATGCCTTTAACTATTCAAAGCAGTTAAATACATAACACCACAGACATCATACAACCACAACAATGCTTTCTATAAAGACCAAAATGTGCACTTGTCACGCTTTACCGCAGAGCCTCAGAATAGAGCATGAGGGGAGGCAGTGATGAAACCCACAATGCAAAAATATGACTGAACTGTCTTTGTACTTGACTAGAGTTATTTCTGGACCTTAATCTTTTTCCCTTCAATGAAGTGTTAACTGTATATTCTGAGAAAATTAGGCACACATACATAACCCCCACTGTTTTTCCAGAGCAAGAGATTAAAGCAACACCAGTCACAGCAGGGAAAATGACAAGAGACATTTTTGCTCACCCATGCTTTTGGAGAAGTTCATGAAATAGCTTTACAAAAGTAATTTCACCACATCTCAAAAAAAAAAAAAAAAAAAAAGGTCTGAATAGAACTTCACTAAATACTGAAGTGCTTTGATAAGAAGAGTTAGTAAAAATTAAGGTGAAGTCAGAAGCCGTGAGTCTCTTTACCTCTTTTAGACTTTTGGGACTGACAGGAAATCCTTTTCCTCCAGAAAGCATGGAATATTTCTTTTCCAGATTACAAAGATTCTCTTTTTCCTGTTAAAAACAGATATATCATGTGAAAGACCAACAGCTACATAGTGGAAACAAAGGCTAGCCATTTTCTTAACCATATTAAAAAACACACTGGGACAAGAGGCTTGAAACTGCACAGCAGAGCTTCAACTTCATCCATTTACAGCAAAACTGAACAAGAAATTGAATGAACAGACAGCGAAAGACTTTAATAATCACAGTCAAACCACATAGCTCTCACTGATTCTAGTTAGTAATCTATTAACTATTTCTCTTACTTTTAAAAGTAAAACCTAAAATGGACATAAAGGGTTCACGCCAGCTTCTTATTAACCAGGTGTTAGCTAATGTTCAGTTGTTTATCTGGCAGCCCAGTATGGGCTATTACAAGCCCAAAACCTGAGCTCTCTGCGCACAGTTCCAGCATCAAGACAGGACTGCACAGGCTTCTAGCTTCAGCACCTGGGTGGGTGCCTGTGGTTGAGTCCTCTGGAGGAGGGACACCTCTAAAACTTTCTCAATTATCACATGCAGCCCAGACAGCAACCCTGTGCTGGGCTGCATCAAGAGAAGTGTGGCCAGCAGGGCAAGGGAGCTGATTCTGCCCCTTTACTCTGCTCTCCTCAGACCCCACCTGGAGCACTGTGTGCAGTTCTGGAGCCCCCAACACAGGAAGGACATGGAACTGCTGGAGCAGGTCCAGAGGAGAGCCATGAAGATGATCAGAGGGCTGCAGCAGCTCTGCTATGAGGACAGGCTGAGAGAGTTGGGGCTCTGCAGCCTGGAGAAGAGAAGGCTTCGAGGAGACCTTAGAGTGGCTTTGCAGTATCTGAAGGGAGCCTACAGGAAGGCTGGGGAGGGACTATTGACAAGGTCTGGTAATGTCAGGATGAGGGGGAATGGGTTTATACTGGCAGAGGGGAGATTTAGACTGGATGTTAGGAGGAAGTTCTTTACAGTGAGGGTGGTAAGACACTGGCACAGGTTGCCCAGGGAGGTTGTGGATGCTTCCTCCCTGGAGGCATTTAAGGCCAGGCTGGATGAGGCCTTGGGCAGCCTGCTCTAGTGGGAGGTGTCCCTGCCTATGGCAGAGGGTTGGAGCTGGATGATCCTTGAGGTCCCTTCCAACCTAAACCACTCTATGATTCTATGACTCTCTTAGGAAAAATGCTAATTAATTGCAAAAATTGTTATTTTTGAAGGGTTAATGGATACAAACAGTGTCACATCATCACCTGTTTGCTGCCTTCTGCAGGACAGATGTTTCTCTTGTGCTCTAAGCTCTTTTATTACACGAAATGCTGTTCTACTACAAGATGAAAATATCTGAAAGACAATAGATACTTACCCTTTGCAGCATCATTATTAAGTTGTTTTTCTCTTTCACAAAATGATCTTGTTCTCTTTGTGCTTGTTGGACAATATGATTGGCTTGCTTTTTGAGAGCAGAAATCTTTTCCTAGTATAAAAAGAAAGTAATTCTCATTCACATCTTTTATTTTCAAAGCACAACCTGCAGCAAAGATCCTGCTTGTGAGAGTTCACTCATATAAATGAGGGAAGCAGTGGGAAAAGAAGCTTTTACAAGACAACTCTACTGAAAGAGACACATAAGATTTGGACAGTAAATAGAGAATTTATTCAGTAGATGAAATAGAAGAACAATTGCACATATTCCTTGAGAATATGGTGACTAACATCCATATACTGGATAAAACTGGTTTAGAAATGCAACTCCCATTCTCTAGAAAACTGGCATGTAATTGGTTAGAGACAGGACTTTCACCACTGATTTTAAAAGTGAAGATACTTTCCTAGTTTGTAGTTCTGTTATTACCTTACTAAAATAATTTGACATCATCATTAATCATGAGCATAAAATAACTGTAGGTTTGGCCCAAGTGTAAAAATCTCCTCTCTTAAAGGAGAAAGCACAACACTTTGGTACATTTTTTAGCAAGTAAAAGGAGTTAATTTTTCACATGTAAATATACAAACACAGCAGAGAATTTTAGAGCATAGAATTTTACTGATTCACTTCCTTTTGGAGAAGTGTCTGATTTTATTCTGTGTGGGGTATTACTAGTTGTCACCTTTGCTCTGCTTCAAAAGCTTTTTCAAGGAGGAAAGCTTTGCAGGTTGTAGATCTATTTCATCTCCTTTCTGCTCAGTGATGAAGAACAAACGAATGCAGAATGAGTGCTTTTACCTTTCTACTGACAATGCTGCGCTGATACTCAGCTACCTCACGCAGGAGCTGCTGTGTCAGATTTTCTTTCTCTTCATCTAACCTGCTTTCATGTTCAAGCTGCTGAAATTCCAGATCTTCAAAATGTTTGCTTTCTATGTCCAAAAGATCAGCATCCTAAGTGGAAAAAAAAAAAAGTAATCATACTATCACTGACACCAGAGTGCAGATACTTCTGAACACACACATTCCTCAGTCTAAAATGCTATTTACACACCTCACACAACAAAAGCTCAATGCTTTTAATGAATTACTGCTACACTAAGAGTGTGGTTTCTCTGTCACTCCTACTGTCCACACCCTGTGCTGAGAAAGGTGAAGCACCTGTATGAAGAAGGAGCCGTTTTGTAGCCCTCTGAGAAAACTGGAGCCTCCTAAGGAGTAAGCAGACTCTGGCCACTCTGCTGTAACCTAGCCATGACACCACCAAAACCTGAGCCCATTTCATGAAGTTGTCACATGCCAAACTAGGAGAGGATCTGCTTATCAAATGCTGTGACCCGACCTTAGAGGAAGGTCTTGCAGGAGGTTCCTTAGGGGTACCTAAGGAGTTAGGTGAAGCAAACTGACACCAAAATGGCTGAACAATCACAGCCTGATTAATTACAGTCATGCAGATCACTCTGATTATACAGTGGCTCTTAAGGCAGGTGAGGCCAGCAAGAAAGTGGAAGAGAGAGTGTGATATAAGGCTAAAGGTAAGAGAAGAGCGTCAGCACACCACTGGAACTTGGAGTTAGGGCCTCCAATATTCCCAGTGACAGCTGTTTCACCTTTGTGCAGGCTCAGTTGTGGACACTCACTGATGTCTGAGCCACAGCACCCTGCTCCAGAAGCAGGCTGTCACGGCTGTTGAAATGCAAAGAAAGAGGAGCAGAGAAACAGCAGACAAACTTCCAAGGCAATGCAGTTTCCAAACCAACCAAAAAGGACAGAAACTACCATCCCAGTCACACCGGAGAGCAGCACACTGAATTAACTAATATGGGGATACACACTCAGGTGAAGGAGTCTGAACTGTCATTAGAATTTCTTCTGGTCTATTTCAAGTACCAGCACCCTGCACAAGTACCAGAGAAGACAAAAGATACGTGGAGCTGCCTGCCATCAGCACACTGCCATCTACTCAGCAGTGATGTCCAACCATGCACATTGCTCAGCCAGAGGCTGACAGTGGATCACTTGCTCCCTGTGCAAAGACACAACTAATGACCTGGTACTTCCACCTTGGCCAGCAGATGCATGAATCTACTTTTCTGGATTGCCCTGGGCAAGGTAAAAAAAGTGGCTGAATGAATGCTGCGGAAAAGACCTGGGAAATGAGAATACACCTGCCTTTTTGGCATAAAAACTGAATGCTTATCTTTCTCCTGCAACATCTGTGTACTCATTACACAAATTCCAACTTACAGGTTCCAGAGTTGTATAGAAAAGGGTGGTTTCAGTATTAAACATTACAGCTCACTAAACCAGGCCCACTGTACACCTAAGATCAGCATCCTAAGTGGATACAAGCAAACACAAGATAATCTATATCCTACAAGCAATTGCTTATCTTACAACAATGAAATCTTACTCCTTTTCTTATTTCACCCCAAGCCAAATATTAGTGAGGGAGGTAAGCAGACAGATCTCTATAAAGGCACTCCAACTCAGCTTTCCATGTATCAGAGGAAGACACAGGGTGTTGAAACTGAAGAATCCAAGTTGCTATATGAAATGACAACATATTTTCATCATTCTCCAAAGATGTGCCTTTCACTGTAGGAAATAGTGAAGACAAAGGCAAAGGCCTGGGCTAAAAAATTACAAGCAGTTAGTTACAGCTCCAATCAAACCTGCCATCTTCATCACTCAATACAAAGAGAAGGACTTTGCCTGAGCCATGGAAGTCAATAAATTCAGGCTATTTTGTACCAGATTAGTTGCTACTGAGGCAGAGGAACAGATTTCAGAGAAGGCAATTGATAGCCAGAAAGGCAACTGGTAGCCAGCTGAGCTGATAAACCACTCTATTCTTGTGAGATGCAATACGGAGCCTTCATAACCTTCAAAAGGATCCTACTGAGCAGTGTAGCATTTGTAGGAGCATAATTGTCCATGCTAAAAGCATTCGTTGTTACACCAAGTGTGCTCCCTCCCTTTTACTAAAGCCAAGAGACATCAAAATATTGTCACCTGTAATCTGTTAACAAACAAACAACAGACACAATCTTCCCATGGGCCTGTCTCATCCATAAAAATGTAGAGAATTTTAGCTGAAGAGAAAGCTAAATTCCTAGCACTGAACAGTGCCTTTTCAGATCCCTGCAGGAATCCAGGCACTTACTCGTTTACTCCTATCTCTGTAAACCCAAGCAGCACATGAGAACAAATAAGCTTTGGTGCTTTCATACTAACGCTGAAGGATGGAGTATGGTAATTAACTTTAAGCCATCAGGAAGATCAATACTTTCTCTCAGTGCCTCCTGCAAGCCCTCAGGTTCCAAGAGTCTCCAATGAAACGTCCCAAAGCGAGAGAGTATATTCACTGCAGACACCAGGAAGCGTTGTGCCAGTTGTTAACTGCCATGTTGTGCTAGTTTGAGCCTAGCTAGCATGTTTGGGTGAGAAGAACTAGATGAGAGGCTGGAAAATGAAAACAATGGTGAGGTCTACTTCCCTCACAGTCTTGCTGGGATGTGTAAAGAAGAAAGGCAAAACAAAGATTAGGTCACTTGCTTCTTCTCTTCGCTGGGGAGCTTTGCCTGCTAGGGAGAAGCTGAGGCTGCTGGCTGGACTCCATCTTGCTTTCTAACCTCACCCTCCTTTTGCTTGGCTGCTTCACCTTGCTTTTTAACCCTCTTGGCTGAACCTCCATTCTTCCTTGGGACTGGGGTAAGGTTGAGAGGGGTAGGGGGAAGGTGAGGGGTGGTTGAGAGCCCCTCCTGGGGACTCAGGTTTCTGAGAGGGGAGTTGTGTTTCTGTATTACCTTTTCCCTTGTCTATTTCTGTCTATAACTGTACATACTGTAACTATCTGCTTGTAAATTGTGCCAGCTGTAAATATAAGCTTCATTCAAATTTCCAGAGCCGACTGAGTGATTTCTAAAAGTGTGGGGGGTGGGGGATACCCAAACCATCACACATGTCCAACCCAGACCCACCCTGCAGCAGCTACCACAGTGAAATGGTTGCTCGATTCCTCAGGCACAAATTTAGAAGTTACTGAAGTATTGGAGATGAAGCTAAAGGAATTCAGAAGGTTTGAACGTGGTGTGTTGGCAGTAAAGTAGCACCACATAACCTGCTGTAGATAGATATTTCATCCTGTACCAGGCTTATTTTGGGGGAAGAAGATAATTCCTCTGTTTTGGGTAGGACGTTTACAGTAATTTCATAGCTGCTGCTATACTTGATAGCCACGTGAGATCTACCACACACTGACTCAGTGACAGCTTCTGCTGCGCCAACCACAGCAGCCACAGCTCACTGTCAATCCCTTTGGCCTGGAATAACATACCATAGGACTACCTCGACACTTCACTGCACCCCTACTTTTCAAGTTTTGTCCTACTTTGCCTATCCAAAAATCATTGCTCAGACAACTTGGAAGAACTGAATGGAATTTAAAAACTGGAACCAAGCAGATTTCTGGCAGTCTCTTAGTGGTCAACCGTGGAAAGGGATTTAGTAGCACTCCACAGCAACTGGACTGCAGCTTCAGGGGTCAGTGCTGGGACCAGTGCTC
>WAAF01003932.1:32439-83394 GCA_013400475.1 Tricholaema leucomelas | reverse complement strand
GGGGGCTCCAGAACTGCACACAGGACTCCAGGTGGGGTCTGACGAGAGCAGAGTAAAGTCCTCCCACCTTCCTTTTTGTTCCAGGTTGAACCTGCTGCTTCCCCATAGCAGGGCCAAGGAGCATATCAGGCCCACATCTCTGGCTTAGCAGCAGTGATCTGTTGTCCCCACACAGCCTGGTTAATCTAGTTATCCTATAACTAAACAGCTTATCTATTCCTGGAGTGCAGCCAGGGCCTTCTGCTTCCTCAGCACACATCCCCGGGCAAGAGACAGGCCATAGACTGTGCAGTGACCCCAGCAGCACAACTTGTCTGAGCGATCCTGGCACTGATTTTCATCCAGACACATCTCAGACACTCGTCCAAGCGGGGCAGTTTCCATGCTCCCTGCCAAATTCCACCCGAGCAGCCAACCTCACCGTGCACGGTGGTCTGCTGCCCACCAGGACTGCTGTCTTCAGCCTTCATCCTTGCTTCTCACCTCCTGAGGAAGTCCTGGCAGGTCCTGGCTTCTTTCCTGCAGGCAGAACTTGCTCCCTCTCCCAGGGCAAGGAGATGCACGTGGAGCTCTGGCAATGCCTTGTGCCTGGAAGCTCAGACAAACTCTGGCGCTTCAGCCTCTGGTTATGCAGATCAGTTTAGAGAAGATTTGAAGCCTGTTGCACCAGAGCTACCTTCTCCCTGGGGAATTCCCTCCCAGCTCTGGTAATAATCCTTCCTTTAATTTTTTTGCTTGCCTTTTCTTCTCTTGTCTCTTTTAATGACTTTAAAAGCACCCCAAAACGCAATCATGCTCCCAGATGAATTCGTGCTCCCAGGAGAGCCCCAAGAGGCCATGTGGCCACATCTCTGAGATGCTCTGGGGCTTTGTCAGGAGTGGCCACAAGTCTGGATGCTCCTCTTCCATTTCCTTCACCTCCTGAGTGCTGTCTCATGTATGTTGGGGTGGAGAAAAGGAGGCTGAGCTGAGGATGCCTTCCCCTGGTCATATGCAGCACAAGTGTGAGGAAGTCAGTCGAAGGGAGACCACCTGCCCCCTGAGAGCTGGGGGAAGGAGAACAAGGTGCTTTCATCTCAGGACAGGCTCTGGGCAGCATGGCAGAAGCTTTTCTCCATGTGCACTTACATATGTTCATGTCCAGCTGTGTCCTGGGCTGCATCCTCAACAGCATGGGCAGCAGGAACAGATTTTGTCCCTCTCCTCCACTCTGCTGAGACCTCACCTGCAGTGCTGGGTCCAGCTCTGGAGTGTCAGCACAAGAAAGACATGGATCTGTTGGTGCAAGGCCAAAGTAGGCCACAGAAATAATCTGAGGGCTGAAACCTTTCTGCTGTGAGGACAGAGCTGGGGTTGTTCAGCCTGGAGAAGAGAAGGCTCCAGGGAGAGCTTCTGGTGGCCCTTCAGTACTTAGAGGGGCCTGTGAAGAAACTGGGGACAGACTTTTTAGCAGGGCTTGTTGTGACAGGGGAAGGGGTGATGGCTTTGACCTAAAAGAGGGGGATTTAGACAGGATATAAGGAATAAATATTTCACACTGACAGTGGTGAAACCCTGGCCCAGCTCTCCCAGGGAGGTGGTAGATGCCCTTTCCCTGGAAACTTTCCAGATCAGATTGGATGGACTCTGAGCAGCCTGCTCTGGTTGAAGATGTCCCTGCTGACTGCTGGGGTGTTTAACTAGATGACCTTTAAAGGACTTTTAGTGAGGTGTTTAACTAGATGTGGCCAGCAGGTCGAGGGAGGTGATTCCCCCCCTCTACTCTGCTCTGGTGAGATCCCACCTGGAGTACTGTATCTAGTTCTGGAGCCACTATGACAAGAAGAATGTGGATGTACTGGAGTGTGTCCAGAGAAGGGCCACTGGGTTGATCAGAGGGCTGCAGCAGCTCTGCTATGAGGACAGACTGGAAGAGTTGGGGCTGTGCAGTCTGGAGAAGAGGAGGCTCCCAGGTGACCTTCTTGTGGCCTTCCAGGATCTGAAGTGGGCTACAAAAAAGCTGGGGAGGGACTTTTTAGGCTGTCAGGGAGTGACAGGACTGGGGGGAATGGAGCAAAGCTGGAGATGGGGAGAGTCAGAGTGGAGGTGAGGAGGAAGTTGTTGAGCATGAGAGTGGTGAGAGGCTGGAATGGGTTGCCCAGGGAGGTGGTTGAGGCCCCATGGCTGGAGGTGTTTAAGGCCAGGCTGGATGAGGCTGTGGGCAGCCTGCTCTAGGGGAGGGTGTCCCTGGCCATGGCAGGGGGATTGGAACTGGCTGCTCCTTGTGGTCCCTTCCAACCCTGCCTGATTCTATGATTCTATGATTCTAGGTGTTCAAGAAACCTGTGGACATGGCACCGTGGGACATGGTTTCCTGGCCATGGTGGTGTTGGGTGATGGTTGGACTCTATGATCTTAGAGGTCTTTTGCAGCCAAAGCAATTCTGTGATGCTTTGAGATGCTGACTCACAGCTAAGTCTGTGCTGAACCTGAGGCCAGGAGCCTGAAGCAATTGCATCTCTCCCCCTGCAGCTGGCAAAAGGTGTTGGTTGGAGGAGGAGGAGCAGCTAGCAGCGTGCCTTGCCCTACCTGCTCTGCTGCTGGCTGTGACTCAGAGCTGCAGCAAGAAGCAGCAGGAGCGGGCTGCAGGGCCAAGCCCAGGGAGCCCAGGGGCTGGCCAGACCTGCTGCAGGGAGCAGAGGGCGAGCGGGCAGGCACACACATGCACGCCAGGTGCCACGGAGGTGTCCGCAGACAAGAGTTAAGCAGAAATAAAGTTCAGGGCTGTCCACCCCCGCGCACACAGCCTGCTGGTGGCACCAGCAGCCCTGCAGTGTCTGTGCCCTCCACGGGTTCATGCCATCACAGAATGGTTTGGATTGGAAGGGACCTTAAAGACCATCTAGTCCAACCACCTTGCCACGGGCAGGGACACCTTTCACTAGACTAGGAGGCTCAAAGCCTAGCCTTGAACATTTCCAGAGAGGGGGAATCCACAGCCTCTCTGGGCAACCTGTTCCATCACTGATCCTTCCCTTCCTGGGAAGTAGCTGGAGTACTGTGTGCAGTTCTGGAGCCCCCAACACAAGAAGGACATGGAACTGCTGGAGCCAGTCCAGAGGAGAGCCACCAAGATGATCAGAGGGCTGGAGCACCTCTGCTATGAGGACAGGCTGAGAGAGTTGGGGCTCTGCAGCCTGGAGAAGAGAAGGCTTCGAGGAGACCTTAGAGTGGCTTTGCAGTATCTGAAGGGAGCCTACAGGAAGGCTGGGGAGGGACTATTGACAAGGTCTGGGAATGTCAGGACGAGGGGGAATGGGTTTAAGCTGGCAGAGGGGAGATTTAGACTGGATGTTAGGAGGAAGTTCTTTACAGTGAGGGTGGTGAGACACTGGCACAGGTTGCCCAGGGAGGTTGTGGATGCTTCCTCCCTGGAGGCATTTAAGGCCAGGCTGGATGAGGCCTTGAGCAGCCTGCTCTAGTGGGAGGTGTCCCTGCCTATGGCAGGGGGTTGGAGCTGGATGATCCTTGAGGTCCCTTCCAACCTAAACCATTCTATGATTCTATGATTCCTCCTCCTTGCCCTGTTGAGAGGTGTCTGCTTGGGGCTGTCATCAGTGTTCCCTGTGTCACGTTTCTGATCCACACACGTCTGGGGACTTCCCTGCTCTGTTTCCACCCTAATACATCCATCAGCCACTGTTCCCTGGGAGCGAAGAGGGAGAGAGCTCCAGGGCTTCTGCTTTCTCATGTCACTGCTCCCATTCTGGGGCTCATCCCTGCTCCATCCAGCTTGGCTGGGTTCCCTGCTGCCAGCAGCACCATCCTGGCATCAAGCATAGGGACTCACTGTGAAGAAGGGCTTGTAAAACCCACAGGGACCTCTGCAAGGGAAGTGTTGACCTTCAGTGCTGGTGGGACACTGAGCTGGGACCTCCAGGCAACCCATTACTCTGCTCTGGGAGATGCATGCATCCTGCCTCTGTCCCCTTGGATGTGTCACTTCCAAGGCTAGATAGGTTCTCAGCCTGTCCCAGCAGCTGGCAGCAGACAAGGAGGTGCAGCCATGTGTGGGCATGTGTGCTACGGGACTAGGCATGGTCTGTGCACTCCATGGGGCTGCCCTGGCAGGGCAGTCCCTGCTTTTGCAGCCCTTCCCCCATTTAGGGAGCCTACCCCTGCTGAGGCCATGCAGGCAAACACCCCTAGAGTCCCTGTGACTGTGGGGACATCAAGAGTGATGCAGCCAAATCCCCGCCAGGGACCGCAGTGGATGCCAGACATCTCCTTTTCACTGTGGCTGAGCTGAGTGTCAAAGCAAGCACCAAGATGGAGAAGCTGCTGGCTTGGCTCCAGAACCCTAGAACCCAGATCTGTGGGTTTAGCTGGGACCAGTAAAGCTCCAATAAAGCCAGTGTGGTGGGTTCAGCTTGGTGGCAAGCAGCAAGGGGAGAGGGGACATCCTGCTGCTCCATCTCGCTGCCAGCTCCACATCATTCTGCTCTTCCCGTGCCGCATGCATACGAATGAAGGGAAAATAGGACATCAATTACTCTGGTCAGAAACGGAAATGCTTCTTCAGATGGGCTGGGAGGGCTCCGGGTGGCAGCTTGAAGCACCTCTAATAGCCGCTTAGAGCTGGAGAGCAAAATGCTAATTGAAAGGGCCCAAAGTTTCCAGCCCTGCTCTTGAGTTGCTCACAGGGAAATGAGCATGTGTCTAATTGCCACCAAACTGCCTCCACTGCAGTAGGTCACCAATTGCCAGGCAGCCGGGGCTGGGCTGGGGAAAGCCCAGGTGTTGCTGGCTTGAGTGGCTGTGCTCACCTTGCTCCTTCACCTTGCTGCTCCTCACCTTACTCAGTGGATGATGAGGTTGGCAACAACTTCACATCCAGGTCAGAGGGCTGTGTGTGAGCCCTCGCCTGAAAGTCATGGGCAGGTGGAGGGAGCTGCTCTGTGACATGCCCCCGAGCATCGTGCTCCTCCTTGGAAGCAGGGAAGGGCTGTGGTTCCTGTAGCCAGGCAGCCTGTTTGTTTGGGTTCAGTGCTTGCAGGGGGATGGGAACAGGATGTGAGCTAATGTTGGATTGTGAAGTATCTCCACAGCCACTTCCAACAGAGCTGCACCAAAGGTACCTTTAGGGGTTAAAAAGAAAAGTTCTTGCCGACTTCTTACATCTTGGATACAAAACACCTAAACAAGATCATGGTAAAGGATCCAAGCAGAGGAGCTGGGACTGGACCCTACAGGCCCTGTTCCTGGAAGGGCTTTTTTGTTTTCGATGGTACTGGGAAGCACAACCTTGTAATTAGGTGGCTGGAAATGACACAGAGTCTCTGAGGTGTTTTGTGAGCTGTTGGGGTGTCCAGAGGGCAGTGCTCAATGCTTGGGAGAAGCTGCACCCAGAGCAGCTCACCTCTGTACCAGACTCCTCTGCAGCCCTTGGAGAACCACCAGCAGGAAAGGTCTCCTCTCAACCCACTCCCCTCTGCTGCTCTCTGTTGAGGTGAGTTCAGGGTTCCCTGGGATGAATGCCCTAGCATTGTCTTTCCCTTTGGAGACTTCTCATCCCATTTAACAGGACCATTATTCTGGCTGGTTTGAGGATGTTGAGAGGTTTCCCAAAGGATCTGTCCCATCAGAGGGATGCAACAGTGACCAGAGGATGTTTGCTTCAAGCTGTTGAGAGGGGACAGAAGAAATTTAGGTAACCCTGATGAGTGAGCTGAATAGAGGAGTACATGTACCAAGAGATGGACACATTGCATCTCCCTGCCATCCTCCATGAGCTGCTTGAGATGCTTCTGATAAGGATGGGTCTGGAGTGGAAATGCTATGTCCTGTGTCCCATAGATATGTGGCTCTGCCCATCCCACAGCCCCATGCCAGCTCACTGGGCTACAGTGCTGGTTGTGGTTGGTGCCCTGTGAGGTCTGACTGGTGATGAATGACTCCCTGAGCCTGCTCCTCCTTCACCTCCAGATGTAATCCAGAATCTCTTAAACACTTGGTGTTCTCTTCCCCGTGCCAATTAACCAGTTACACAGCTCCCCAGGACAATATTTGTTGGTAGTGTGCTCAGGACATTAAAAGCAGCCATCAGACTTCCTCCTGAGCTGCTGCTCTTTGATCTGAGCTGCTGCTGAGTGTTGGTCCTCTTGAGCTGGGGAGCCGGGGGACCTGTGAGGATACTCAACTGGGCATCACCTCTACAGAGCAGTCTGCCCCCAGAGGGCAGAGGAACCCTGTGCTCCACTGCCCTCTGCCCTGCCCACATCCTGATGTCTGCTCTGTGTTGCCAAGACGACTGCAGGTAAAGCTGTCTAGGAGCATTTGCATAACCTGCTCCTTCCCCACCTGCACCCTGCCTTTGGAATGTAAAGGAGAGGAAAAAAAGCCAAATAAAAACCCCTCCAGTCTAGAGGACACAAAGAGTGAAGCCATCTGGTCCTATCCTGCTCCTGGGGTCGGTGCCAGCACTTTCTCCTTTTGCTTTACACTTCAGCAGGGTCCAATTTGGTGAAAACCAGGGGTCCTGTCACCCCTCTCTGAGTCCTCATGGAGCTGGTGAAGGGTCTAGAGGGAAAGCCATATGAGAAACAACTAGGGGAACTGGAGTTGTTTAGTCTGGAGAAAAGGAGGCTCAGGGGAGACCTTCTTGCTCTCTGCAACTCCCCAGAAGAAGGTTGGAGGGAGGTGGAGGTGAGCCTCACAAGGAACAAGTAATAGGATGAAATGAAACAGCCTCAAGCTGTGCCAGGAGGGGTTTAGTTTGGACATGAGGAGCAATTTCTTCACTGAAAGGGTTGTCAAGCCCTGAAACAGGTTTCCCAGAGATGTGGTGGAATCCTCATCCCTGGAAGGGTTTAAAAGCTGTGCTGGTGTGGTGCAGAGGGATACAGTTTAGTGGTGGTCTGGCAGTGCTGGCTTAAGGGTTGGACTTGACCATCTCAAGAATCTTCTTGCCAGCCAAAATGACTCCTCAGTTCTATGATTCTGTGCTTCAGATGCTCACAGTTACACCTGTTGCCTTAAGGTAACCCCCCCAGCCATGCCTAACTGGGCAGCCAGCCTGCAAAGTCATGCATGGATGAGCCCTGATGTGGTCCCTGCCCAGTGAGCTCTGGGTGAGGCTGATTGCAAGGTCTGGCTGGGGATAACAGACCTTGCTGGAGCCTGCTCTGTCCCACTCCACATTGTGCTGAGCTCCACAAGAGCAGGGCTGGGTGCTCACTTCCTGACATATCACAGAACATTCGAGGTTGGAAAGGAACTCAAAAGATCATCCAGTCCAACCCTTCTGCCACAGCAGGTCACACAGGAACACATCCAGGCGGGTTTGGAATGCCTCCAGAGAAGGAAACTCCACAACCTGCTCCAGTGTTATGTCATCCTCATTTCTCCTCATCCTCACCAGCCCACTGCAGGAGAGAGGGAAGAGGAAGGAGAGAGAGCCCCTCCCATGAAATGGAGATCTGTGGTCACTGGTGACACATTTGAAGGACTCACAGAGACCTCCAGGCTTTATGAGTGATGGTTTAGCATTGAGTGGCTGCTTCAGCAGATCTTAGGTTGGACTGGATGATCTTGGAGGTCTCTTCCAACCTGGTTGATTCTATGACCCTATCTCTGCAAATCCCCAGCACAGTGTGTCCAGCTCAAATTGGAAGAGGAAAAGGTTTAGTTGGGAAGATAGGGTGGAAATGGCAGCATAAAGCATGTTTTACATCCTGTCAGGGGAGTATGGCCTTTATGGCAATATTGTGTTAAACAAACACTGGAGGCAACCAGAAAAGTGGGGGATGGAGCTGAGGAGCTTCCCCTGGAGCAGCAAAGGAGTGGTTTCATCTGGTGGGCAGCCCTGATGCTGGCTGAGGGCCTTTCCCTGGGATGGAAGGGAGGGCACAGGTGCTTCTCCTGCTCCTTTCCAGGCAGGTGCTGGCACCGGGGCCACTGTGTCTGTGTCAGGGGACAGCTGCTGCCACCACATCTGTGTTAGGCAGCACAGAAGGCTATTTCCCAGGGAGCCACAGGCTTTTCTTCATGTTTACCTTCCAGTATGATTCTGACCTCCTTGCCCAGAGCTTGCTGGACGCAGCTCTGTCCTTGCTGAGCTACGTGTCTCTGCCTCAGCCCCTCCTGTGCTGTCACAGCGGGGTAGATGTGGCACAGCAGCCCAGGGGCTCAGCCCTGCGCAGAGCCCAAGCAAGCACAGGCAGGTTGCTGTGCCAGGCTACGTGCTCCCATGGCTACTCCCATCTTCACCTGCCCGAGGGAGGAGACATAAACCCTCCCTATAAACCCTCCCCAGCACAGCTGGAGGACCAGCTTGGCTGCAGCAGCAGAGGGTTTGCTGCAGGGGTTCTCTCTGCTTCCTGGAGAGAGGGAGTTTCCTTCTCCATCTTCTCCATTAGCATTGCTGAAGCAAAGGTGGGATGTGTCTCAGCTTCTGGCTGGAAGAGCAGAGCTCTGCTCTGCTAGGACCTCACCTAGGCTGCTACGTCCATCTCTGGAGCCCTCAATACAGGAAGGACATGGACCTGATGGAGCAGGTCCAGAGGAGGGCCGTGAAAATGATCAGTGGTCTGCAACACCTCTGCTATGAGGGCAGGCTGAGGGAGCTAGGGTTGTTCAGTCTGGAGAAGAGAAGGCTCCAAGGAGACCTGACAGCAGCCTGCCAGTACCTGAAGGGGATTACAAGCAGGCTGCAGAGGGACTGTTTGCAAAGGCCTGCAGGGACAGGACAAGGGGCAATGGTTTGAAACGACAGCAGATTTAGATTGGATGTTAGGAACAAGTTCTGCACCGTGAGGGTGGTGGAACACTGAAACAGGTTGCTCAGGGAGGTAGTTGAGGTCCCATCCCTGGAGGTATTCACGGTCAGGCTAGACAAGGCTCTGAACAACCTGCTCTAGTGGAGGATGTCCCTGCTGACTGCAGGAGAGTTGGCCTTTGGAGGTCCCTTCCAACCCGACTCTTCTGTGGCTCTGTGGTTCTGGCAGGGCAGTGAGCAGCCACTGGCCGGACTGTGCCTTCCAAGGTGTGTAGGACCTTGGGGGTAATCTGACTTGGTGAGGGAAACATTCTCCTCCCAGGGCTGCTTTGCCCTGTCCCCCTCAGGTGCCAACTCCTCCGTAACCTCTCTGCTATGACCCTTTTTGTAGCAGTGCTGTGTGAAGCACAATTAAGACGCTCATTTCTCAGTGTCTCCAGCAGCGAGCAGCCAGCTGCTTCCCTCCACACTGCTGGCTCTGACCTTCCTCTTCTCCTCTGCCACCCATCAGCCCCGAGGCCATTGCAGATGGGCAGAGCAAGCAGAGGGATGCAGGACAAACAGGAATGTCACTGCTGGCTGCGCACTGGCCTCTCAAGGCGGTTGCAGCGTGGGCTGTGGGGTCTCCATAGAAAATAGAAAATCAGAAAATAGAATCAACCAGGTTGGAAGAGACCTCCAAGATCAGCCAGTCCAACCTAGCACCCAGCCCTATCCAGTCAACCAGACCATGGCACTAAGTGCCCCAGCCAGGCTTTTTTCTGAACACCCCCAAGGACAGTGACTCCACCACCTCCCTGGGCAGCCCATTCCAATGCCAATCACTCTCTCTGACAACAACTTCCTCCTACCATCCAGCCTAGACTTCCCCTGGCACAACTTGAGACTGTGTCCCCTTGTCCTGTTGCTGGAGAAGAGCCCAACCCCCACTTGGCTACAGCCTCCCTTCAGGCAGTTGTAGACAGCAATGAGCTCTGCCCTGAGCCTCCTCTTCTGCAGGCTGCACACCCCCAGCTCCCTCAGCCTCTCCTCACAGGGCTGTGCTCCAGGCCCTTCACCAGCCTTGTTGCCCTTCTCTGGACACCTTCCAGCACCTCAACATCTCTCTTGAATTGAGAAGCCCAGAACTGGACACAGTACTCCCATGCCCAGCGCTCAGCCCAGCTGCAGAGCAGGCAGCAGCAGCAGGCGGCGGGTCAGAGGCGTCAATCCCCCTGCAGACAGCCCTGCCTTGTGCCGGTGTGGCTTCCTGTCTTGAGGAATGCTTGCTTTCATTCACCCAGGGCTCTTGCACGGCAGCCCGGCGGCCCCAGGCTACCAGGAAATTTATTAGACTTGTAAAACTTCAGGGCTCAAATCTAATTGTCTCCTTCTCCCTCGCAGCCCTTGAGGGAAGTTCTTTGATTTAAGCCCTGAATCTAGACCCAGGGAAGCTGCAGCTCCAAGCCAAATGAGCAATTTGTGTGAAGGCCAAAGGATAATCACAGCCCCTGTCATTGGGAAGTTAGGAATCCAGGGAGCAGCTTGTGTCCCCAGCTGAGGTGCACCCCTTCCTTGAGGACACCATGTCATCTCCCCTGCCCCAGACTGCGACACAGCTAGGAGACATCCCAGCTCACCATGGCAGCAGCCAAAGGGCAGAAACAGTTCTTCATCATCACCCTGGAGGTGAGCAAAAGTCCATCTGATGTGGGCTCTGCTAGGAGCCTGGAATGTGCAGAGGATCACGGAAACTGCTGTGATGGGAGTGAAGTTGTTTTAGTCTCACAGGGACTTCCAGCTCAGCCATACGAAGCAGCAGCTCCAGCTGGGTGGGAAATAGAGAAGTGGGCAAGTACTGGGGGGCTGGATGGAAACAGAAGGTGTCTCAGCAATGAAGGGGCTGGAGGCTTGTTTCTTCCTTCTTTCAGGGAGAGGCAGAGGTCAGGAGCTGCAGGTGGATTGAGGACATTTGCCTCACAGAAAGAGAAGGTTTTGGAAGGCAGCTCTGACAGGGACTGCTGCACATTGCATCCTCTTCATTCATCCCCAACCTGGCTGGTGAGCACCCAGCTTCAGAGAGAGTGTGGAGTGATGCTATGGGGGTGCTGCAGGAGAAGAGTCAGCCTGGACCTCACATGCTTTAGGTCCTTGCTCTGCTAGCCCATGCCCATGGCAGCAGCTGAGCTCCAGGAGAGCTTGAAACGTGGCTGTCAAATGGAGATGCTGAGCATGGAGGCCTGGAGGACGAAGCTTCTGTCCTGGTGGCTCTGGACTTGCAGATGGAGCAAAAGTCCCACGTTGTGTACGCATCTACAGCTGAACTTGCAACCCTCCTCAGCTTCTGGCTTCTTTCTGCTGGTGAGCTACTCACAGGCAAACTGCAAATAAGAAGGGAAGTTCAAATTCACTCACCAGAAATAGCTGATTTCTGGATTTGCAAGCTGTCTGTGAGCTGATCCTGTCATTTGCATTTGGGAGATGCAAAGAGGGGGGGGAAGGGAGAAGATGCAAACTACAAATTGGGTAGAAGGGTAGAAAGCAGAAGTCTGGCTGGAGCCCAGAGCTGTCTATGACAATAGGCGCCCAGGAGATGTTGGTGAAGGGTCTGGAGCAGAAGTCTTGTGATGAACAGCTGAGGTAACCCGAGTTGTTTAGCCTGGAGAAGAGGAAGTTCTGGGGAGATCTTTTTGCTCTCTACAACTCCCCAGAAGAAGGTTGGAGAGAGGTGGAGGGAGTTGCTCAAAGTCCCTATCCCTGGAGGGATTTAAAAGCTGTGTAGATGTGGTGTTGAAGGACATAGTTTAGTGGTACCTTGGCAGTGCAGGGTTAAGGGCTGGACTTGGTGATCTCGAAGGTCTCTTCTAACCAAAACGATTCTGTGATTCTATTCTATGAGGTGCCCTGAGCAGCCTGAGCATGTCTGAGCTGTGATCTTCGAGCACCATGCCAAGGAGGAAGATGCCAACAGCCCCTTCCTGGACAACCCTGCCATGACCATCCTCTGCAGTGCACTCAGCTGTGCCTCTCATTAACAAAAATAAATGGCTCCAGTGCAGGGAGTGGATCAGGGCAGATTTATGGGGAGGGATTAAAAGAACTAAATATACATGGTTTGGTGGGGAGACGTTTAAAGGAAAGGGCATGTGTGTATAGGGAGGGAGTGAAGAGTACAATAACAGTCTATAAATATTTGAAGGTGTAGGCACCAAGAAGCAGATTGATTTATTCATGGCAATGTAAATGGGATGTAGCTAAGGAAGAGGGAGAGAGATATGATGGGTAGAAGTTTTAGAGGTTTCCCTGCAGAAGGAGAAAGGAGTCCAATGTCTGTGCTCAGTACCCAGAGGAGATGCCGGGCAGGAAGGGCCAAGCTGCTCAGCTTTGGCCCAGAAGTGCCACTATGACTGCAGACATCTCCTGCAGAGAAGGTCTAGGCCCGGGCCCTGTGGGCTCTATTAAACTCAGCACCATCAGACATCCCTAACAGAGCTCAGACGATGCCTCCTCCTCCCCCTTCCCCCTGCCCTTCGTGGTGCCAAGCTGTTCGTGTGTAAGGCAAACATCTTGGGCAGGACACAAGCTCCATGTCCTGCCCAGTTTTGTGGCATCCACTCCCCCCTTCTCTTCTCAGCCCACCACGGGGGTGTCATGTTCTCCCTCCCAGGCACGCTACGCTGGGTGGCAGAGCCTGGCTGGCATCGCCACCGCCGCCGCGCTCGGCGTGAAGGCGACAGATGGGAGCGGGGAAGGCTCACTCTGCCTGTGCCAGGGTGAAAATGGCTCAGCTGCAAATGAATATTTCCAGAACCCTCATCTTCCTTGCTTTATAATTATGAGCAGATTTTCTTGTGGATAAAAGGGAGGTTGGTTTCAAGAAAGAAATGACCCTGTGTGGGAAGAACTGATTCTTCCTGGAAAAATATGGTGCCTTCAGTGAGTTTAACTCTTCTGCTTCCTCCGGGTGGGAACAGATTTGCTGCTTCCTGATTCTCAGCAGCCAGCTCTGAGCCTGAGGCTTGGCACTGGTAACCTCCCAGTGCAGGAACCAGAGTCTATTTTAAACCAACAAGTTCCTCTTTGCAGGCTGCGTGTGGAGGGGCTGTGATCACGGGTGAAGCACCCCTTGGAGCTCCCGTGGCAAGTGAGACTCCACACTCTGTCATCGTGACTGGGATGCAGTGCTGGGAGATGTGAGACAGTGGTGTTGTCTGTCTGACACTGACTGTCGAGGGCTAAACCTGTCCCCACGGAATCATGGAATGGTTTGAGTGGGAAGAGACCTTTGAAGATCATCTAGACCAATCCTCTGCAGTGAGCAGGGGCATCTTCCACTAAAGCAGCTTATTTAGCCTTGAGAAAAGAAGAGTCAGGGTGAGAATCATAGAATCAAGCAGGTTGGAAGAGAGCTCCAAGCTCATCCAGCTCAATCTAGCACCCAGCCCTAGCCAATCAACCAGACCATGGCACTAAGTGCCCCAGCCAGGCTTTGCTTCAACACCTCCAGGGATGGTGACTCCACCACCTCCCAGGATGGTGACTCCACCACCTCCCTGGGCAGCCCATTCTGGTGCCAATCACTTCTGAATGGAAGTTGCAGTGAGGTGGGGGTCAGTCACCAGGGAACAAGTGATAGGGAGAGGAAACAGCCTCAAGTTGTGCCAGGGAAGGTTGAGGTTGGACACCAGGAACAATTTATTCCTCAAAATGATTGTGAATGCCCAGAACAAGCTGCCCAGAGATGTACAATCCTCATCCTTGGATGAGTTTCAAAGCTACGCAGATGCGGTGCTGAGGGACATGATTTAGTGGTGATCTGGCAGTGCTGGGTTAAGGGCTGGACTTGATGATCTTGAAGGTCTCTTCCAACCCAAACAACTCCATGACTCTATCACAGTCCTCAGCAGCATGAGAGTCAGGAGGGCTGGGAGTCAGGATTCTCTTCCCCTCACCCAAACCCTCCTCAGATATGTCAGAAACGGCGAGGAAAATCCTCACGACATGCGTGAAAGTCAAAAGGGTTCTTTGGAAGCTCTCCCCAGCATGAGAGAAGCTCTTGAAGTTGATTCCTCTAACAGCCACCTTATTAGAGGGCTTCTCAGAGAACTTTGAACAGCTTTCTACATGGAAACAAATCTGCCTCTCTAGCAGCCGCGCTCTGTGTTTCTTTTGATACCGATAATGATCTTACATTTCTCTGCAGCCTTTCATCTGCCTGGATCTTAATGAGCTGCACAGACAAATGTGCAAGCTCGACGCAGAGATCAATTCTCCCAACAATGCCAGGCAGTGGCTGTGGCAGGTGTCTGCAGAGCCCACTGCAGAAAGGGAAGGGGGAGAGAGCTGGGGCTTGTTTTGATTTGGGGGGTTTGGGGTTGGTTTGTGGGGGTTGGTTTTCTTTTTGGTTATTTATTGCAATTGCAGGCAGCCTTTTGGAGAAGTGGGATTTGGCAGGCTAAAATTTGGCTGGGACAACAAAGTTGTCTCTCTCTCTCTCTCTCTCTCTTTCCTTTTTGGATCCTCTCCTTCAGCACATATTTCACCCTTCTTGGTGCCAGGGAAATGATCGCTTCCCGACGGCTGAAACCTCCTTCCTGGCATGGCAGAGGCCAGCTCCAGTGCTGTGCTCTGCTGTTTAACATATTCTGTAGAAAGGATAAGGATGGCAAAAGGAGAAAGCCCTGCCAGAAGAGCCCATAGCCCACGCCTGTGGTGCTCAGCTGAGAAGGGAACCTCGGATGGAGGTGTTGCATCCATCACAGCTGCCCTCGCTGCCAGCTGTCCAGGAGCTCTATTCTAGGAGTGCTTCTATTTGTTCTCACCAATTCTCAGCGATGCCCTGAACAATGCCCCTTAGCAGCAGCTTTTGTCCTTCCAAGTGGTGTTTTCAAGGGCAGAGGCACCACCTTGAAAGCAGGACTCTGCCTCCCTGGAGTCTCATTCGTTCCCAGTCCATCAGGCCAAATTTAGCTCCGCTGTGAGGAACAGCGATCCCCTAGCAAAGCACATCTCCTCCCCATCCATCTAGGGAACCATTCATTTCCTCCCCATAGCAACAAGCCCAGGAGTCAGTCATAAGTGGAGAGGAAAAGGGAAGAGCTGGGAGCATCCTAAATGTCCCCAGTTTCACTTCTTTTTCAGCCAGTCTACTGACTAATGATCACAGCCCAAGGAGAAGCTGTAGCTTCTACGGCTCAGATGTCGCTGCTGTCTTTTGCCCCCTACAGACTTGCCTGCCCCCTGCTCTGCCCCAGCAATGAGGCTGCCCCCCTCCTCCTCCTCGTCAAGCATCTCTCACTAGGAAATAGGCTGTACTCAAACCCACTCAGGCCAGTACCTGGGTGGCACAGTCACTGTGCCTCCTGGGGATGTGCCACCTCGGTCAGGTTGTGCCCCTTCCTTTTGGCCCTTCAGTTCACAAATTCTTTCAACCCTTTGGGGTTTCTGTGGAAGCAAATTCTTTTCTCTCCTCTGTTTCTCTTCCTCTCAAGCTGACCCCTCCTGAGAGCCCTTTTATCCTCTTTTATCTCCATTTCCACCTTTCTTTCAGCTGCGGTTGTGTTAACCCTTCCTTTGCTGTTTGCAGTTTGTAAAAGATTGTGCTGGCTCAGGAGGTTTTGTTGGAAGAGCAAAACCCCTGTATGCTGCTTGGCTGCCTTGGCGTAGTCACAGACTCTTGGAATTCCAGAATCCCAGCATGATGAGGGTTGGAAGGGACCTCTGGGGACCATCTAGGCCACCCACCCCGCTATATCAGGGCCACTCATGGCAGGTTGCCCAGGATCACACCCAGGCAGGTTTGGAATCTCTGAGAGAGACAGAATCACAGGAGGTTAGGGGATGGAAGGGACCTTGAAAAGTCATCAACTTCAACTCCCCTGCCAGCGCAGGATCACCTAGAGCAGATCACACAGAGCGCATCCAGGTGGGATACCTGCTGAGCATTGTGGCAACTCAGCACAGAAGGGAGCTAGAGGTGTCCTGGGGTGTTTTCAGCATTGGCTTTTTCTGCTCCTCGAGATGCCTTAGCTTTGGCAGCAGGGAGCTGGGCACTATCACAGCTGGTGGTGAGACTGGTGGGCAGCTGGAGCTACCCTGCCTGCAGCTTATCAGCTGGCTGGCCAGGCATGGCTTGTGTCCTCCTCCCTCCCTTCTCCCCTCGCTAGAGTGGTGGTGCTGGCACTGCAGTGGTTCCCATATTTATGGCAGTAAAGCTGTAATCTCCCTTGATCCTCAGAAACCTCCAGGAGAGATTGATGGGAGCCCAGGTCAGCCATTAGTGACCACCGCATAAATCACCCTTATTAGCCAAGCTGCCTTGGCAAGGCGTGCTGATATATGGACCTGCAGGGTCTGTGAAGCATTAAGAGCTCATGACTCCATACCTGGGACAGCCAAGGATCCCTGCTGCCTGAGCACCTTATCTGGACAAGGGCAGGATGGAGTCTCCTTCTGGCCCTTCTTTTTGTTGTCTGCAAGGTTTTGTTCCTGCCCGGAACCACTTGGTAGTTTTTAATCAATCCCAGACTGTGCTTTGGGCTGGCTGCTGAGATGATGAACAGCAGCCAAGGGCAAACCCACTTGGAGTGGTGGCTCTCAAAGAGAGGAAGCTCCCTGAGCCTGTGCAGACATCCCTCCGAGGAGCCCGAGGCGTTGGAGTAACCCATCAGGAGAGCATTTCCCAGTGCTGGAGCTGAGGGTTGTCTCTGCCTTTCATTCCTGTCTGCTAGGCTGGAAGCCTGAAACTACCAAAGCCTGACACACATAGCCATGTGTACAGGCTGCTCCCATCACAGAGTTTGACTTGGAGTTGGGAGAATATCAAGGAGGTTGAGATGGAGACTCAGGGTAGAGTGTGGATGAGGTCGGAGTGCTGTTTGGTGCTGCAGTGGTCCTGGCTGGCAGCCTGGGAGATGTGCTGGCATCAGCAGCTTTGGCTCCTGTAACATTGTGCCAGTGAAACCCTGGAAACCCCAGCATGTGCCTGGTGCTCATATGGGAGCCTCCATCCCACTCCCCAGCATGTGTGAGGGCTGGAACGCAGCTGGCAGAGCCCAGCTTTGGAACACAGGGCATGGGAAGTGCTGTGGAGGTGGCATGTGGAGGAGGATGCTCTGTGGCCAGCAAGGAAAGAAAGGCCCATGGGGACATGAGCTCAGTGCTACCTGAGGGCATTTTCCCAGTAGAAACTTGCCACTGCTGATCAACAGGACATGAACACTGCTCTCCTGAATCATAGAACCATAGAATGATTTAGGTTGGAAAGGACCTCAAGGCTCATCCAGTTACAAACCCCCACCATAGGCAGGGACATCTCCCCCTAGAACAGGTCACTCAAGGCCTCATCCAACCAGGCCTTGAACACCTCCAGGGAGGGAGCAGTCACAACCTCCCTGGGCAACCTGTGCCAGTGTCTCACCATCCTCACTGCAAAGAATCCTTTCCTAACATCCAGTTTCAATCTCCCTTCTGCCAGTTCAAACCCATTCCTCCTTCTCCTGGCATTACAAGACCTTGTCAATAGTCCCTCTCCAGCCCTCCTGTAGGCCCCTTCAAACACTGGAAGGCTACTACAAGGTATCCTCAAAGCCTTCCCTTTTCCAGGCTGCAGAGCCCCAACTCTCTCAGCCTGTCCTCAGAGCAGAGCTGCTGCAGCCCTCTGATCATCTTCGTGGCTCTCCTCTGGACTCTCTCCAACAGTTCCATGTCCTTCTTGTGTTGGGGGCTGCAGAACTGCACACAGGACTCCAGGTGGGGTCTGAGAAGAGCAAAGTAAATGAATGCTTATTTGTGATGGGAATGCTGGAGTGATTATGCAGGGAGTGCTCATGGACAGTCCAAGACCACCAGGCTCATGGGACCATTGGCTGTGACTACGATGGGAAGAGTCACCATGGCCCTACATCTTCTGTGGGTTCCCTGTGTTGGGATTGAGTGTGACTATGATGGGAAGAGTCACCATGGCCCTACATCTTCTGTGGGTTCCCTGTGTTGGGATTGAGTGTGAGTACAATGGGAAGAGTCACCATGGCCCTACATCTTCTGTGGGTTTCTTGTGTTGAGATTGAGTGTGACTACAATGGGAAGAGTCACCATGGCCTTACATCTTCTGTGGGTTCCCTGTGTTTGCAGCTCTCAGCTCTGAGGCTGAGGGTAGCTGTGGCTGTGGGGTGCTGTCCATGATTCCAGACTCACAGCAAACAAGATCAGCATGCCTCGGGCACGCCTCAGGCACACAAGAGGTCATGCTTGCATTGTCTTTCTGCTCATGGAGGGGACTGATCATAGAATCATGGAATGGTTTGGGTGGGAAGCAAGCTTCAAAGGCTCTCCAGTTCAATCCCACCTACAGTCAGAAGGGACACCTCCAACTACTGCAGGTCGCTCAGAGTCCTCTCCAACCAGACCTGGAATGTTTTCAGGGACAAGGCATCTCCCTCCTCTCTTGGCAACCTGAGTGAGTGTCTCACCACCCTCTGTGTAAAAAATGGTTTCCTTTCATCCACTCTAAATCTCCCTCTTCTAGTTAAAAACATCACCCCTTGTCCTGTCACTACAGATTTCTCTCCTGCCTTGTCATGAGGGTGCTGATGCTGTTACAGCTGTGGTTTGAACACTGCAGGGAGAGCTTAATTCTTTTCAAGCCCATTTTTCTCTAAGAATTAAGAAGAAAAGAAACAACAATCAGAAGAAGAACTACCCAAAAAGACAAACAGAACCAGATCTGGGGATGTTTTATTTCTAGCAGCTCCTCTCTTCCCCCTAGCCCTCCACCCACCTAATCCAAGTGTTGGCCCACAGTGAGCATCCCTCAGGGCAAGAATCATCCTTGGAAGACAGGGTGCAATTGGGGTGGGTCTGGTTACAGCTAAGGGCTTATTAGAGGTGCCTGCAGCTGAGGAGTGAATCTTTCTTGCCTCTTTTCAGCTGCAGCACCAGGCCTCCTGTGCCAGCATTAGGTTAAATGTCCAATTAGTCTCTCACACTTGGCCGTTAATCGCTGTTGGTTGTTGCTGAGTGAGAGCCAGTGGGATCCATTAGCTCCTCTTCCTCCTCAGGCTGACCAGCTGGCTTGGATTGGCTCCAGCTTTGCTTTTTGGGGTCTGCCACCACGCAGAAATCTGCCTTTTTGTCTCCTGGGAAGTCCTTTGCTGCCTTCCCTGCCTCCAGCCTGGTCCTTAACCCCACGTTCTGGCTGGAGGAGGAGGAGGTGGCATGAAGGGAACCATTGGGGCAGAATTCACAACACAGCAATTCGCAGACAGAGATGTAAAACTTACACTGAAATGTAATTAATAACCCACTAAAAACCTGCATCCTTGCCAGTGCCATGATGCAAAAGAAGGCTCAAGAGGCTTTGCAAGTTTAGGGGCTGAGTTCACAGCTTGTCCTGCACAGCTAAGAGCTGTCTGGTTGATGACTTTTTCATATCTAATCAAGGTAAAACTCCTGGGGGTTACCTTAGCCTCATTGGTGCTCAGAAGTTGCTGGCTGTGGGTGGGAGAAGGGCTCAGCTCCCTTCTTCCATCCCCAAGATGCAGCCCAGAACTCATTAAAAGCCAACATAGGTGTTGATTTTGGTGCTGTGCAAAGGAAAGAGTCATAGTGACATAGAAAGTGCTGGGTGTGCTGCTGGCATCCCTGCAGGATTTGTGCCAGGGTGGCATGGGCCCAGTCGGCACCGTGCCTCCCAGGCAGCCTGCCCAGCAGGTCTCTGCAGACAGGAGGATGTGTTGCACAGTAGAAAAATAATACCAAAACCCTGGGCAGAGCAATTCTGGCTGGAAAAAAACATGCTGTGTACTCCCTCATTGCTGTGAGGTGTTGCTTCTAGTGATGGCAGAGAGCTGGTGCATGCCCCTAGCTGCCTGCCCTGCCTGCTCTACCAGGAGCCCATGGTGATGAAGAGTGAGATGGGAGAGAATCTGCTGTGTTGTTCAGGATGAGGTGTGGTTTCAGGTGAGTTCCTGCAATCATGGAATGGTTTGGGTGGGAAGGAACCCAGTCCACTCACCCTGCAGTCAGCAGGGCATCTTCAGCTACATCAGGTTGCTTAGAGCCCCATCCAACTCGATTTGGAGTGGTTCCAGGGATGGGGCATCTGCCACCTCTCTGGTGGGGTGGCACTGAGATGTCCCACCTCACTTGGGACAGTGATTCACCATCCTCAGTGTAAAACATTGCTTCCTTCTGTCTAGTCTAGATTTCATTGCCTCTTTCAACATGAAGTACGAAAGAACCTCTTGCAGCTTTCTTTGGAAGGAGCAGAGCTTGTGCCAGGGAGTGTTGTCAGCTCCTGGTTCTCACTGCTATGGAAGTGATGCTGTAAGTCACACAACCCTGTGAGGAGTAGATGTTCACACCTTGGACCCTTGGATGTGCAGAACACTCACTTCTGCCTTGGGCTTCATCATTGGTGTCTGTGTCATAGAATCACAGAATGGTTTGGGTTGGAAGGGACCTCCAAAGATCATCTGGTCCAACCCTCGTACAGTGAGCAGGGATATCCTCCACTAGAGCAGGTTGGTCAGAGCCCTGTTGAGTCTGGCTTTGAATATCTCCAGTGGTGGGGCCTCAACTACCTCTCTGGGCAACTTGTCGCAGTGTTCCACCACCTTCACGGTGCAGAACTTGTTCCTAACCTCCAATCTAACTCTTTCCTCATTTCGAACCATTGCCCCTCATCCCATTGCTACAGGACTTTGTAAACAGTCTCCCTGCAGCCTTCTTGTAGCTCCCCTTCATGCTCTGGGGGTGCCCCAAGGGCACTGAAGCATTGTCCCCTTCAGATATGCTCATTATGTGAGCATTTCTTGCACTTCTTGCCCCGAACACAACACTTTTGCAGTAAAAAGAAGCTGTTTTATGTCCAGGGTGTTTAATGCACCCTGCCACCTCCTCCAACAGCCAGGTGAATATGATCATCCCCAGTTTACAGGCAGAAAGGGGACACTCGGCCCTCCGGTGAGTCAATGTCAAAGCCAGGGTTACAGCCTGGAGAGCCAGCCTGCTCCTCTCCCCCCCTCCTCCCCGCAGCCAGCAGCAGCTCTTTCCCTCCGAGCAGCCTGCAGCCCGAGCTCTAGCGAGTGCTGCTATAAAGAACAAATAAAACGCTGTGCAAGCTGGAGGAAATGGCAGCGTTTAAAAATATGCACAAGGTTAACAGGCACGGGGAGGACACGGCGCCCGTGGACGGATGGATGGAGGGATGGATGGCAGCAGAGCTAACGGATGAGACCCGCAGGGCTGCGGAGCGTGAGGCGGTACCAGCCGCATCAGCTGGCGTGCAGGATGGTAACCTGGCGGCTTGCCCCGCTTAAGAATGGTCCCGGAAAAGAGGATCTGCATCCCACCCTCCCGAGGGACACTGCCGAGGGATGGGGTTTTGTCCCCCAAGCCCCACACACCGATTCGTCAGCGGCAATTAGCTGGGAGTGATGAGCGGCCGGGAGCGACAGCCGAGCCGGCTCCCTTCGGACTGCTCCCTCCCGGCTCCTTGCTGCGGCACAGCCCGGATCATGGGAAGCACTCCGAGGCGCTCCCGGGGCTTCGAGTCTCCTGGGGCCAAAGAGCAGAATTGAGGGGTTTTTTTCCGACCATTTAGGAACCTTTGCTCTCCCGGCGCTGCAGGCATGGCCCGGGGCGTGTTGCCTACCCAAATTAGGCCACTGTCAGGTCTGTCAGCTGAGGTTTCGTTTAATTTTCTTCCTCACGCTCGCCCACAGCAGCCCCGTGTGGATACCCAGGCCAGGATGCAAAGCAGCTGGATAGACGCTTGTCAGGCTCCCCGGCTGAGCTGTTAACACTGATTTCCCATCAATATTCAAGCGTGAGAGATGCATCCAGGAGGCTCCTGCAGTCAAGGCTCACAGGATCTCGACTCAAACCTCAGCTCTGCCATTCTAATGCCTTCTTGGGCAAACCAGCCTTTGGCTGCCTCATACGAACCATTTCATGTCCCTGCTCCTCAGCCTCCAGGTGATCAAGCGGGTGCAGGGGTGAGCAGATGACTTACTGCTCTGCACCACTGAATGCACAGAGCAGCAGTTCAGAGCCTGGCAGGGGCACCACCATCACTTCTCCCCTGCAGTTGCTGGCTGACTTTGCTTGGGTCAAGCTCTCCTCTCTGCTATCTCATTTGTGAATGACGACAAACTCATAGAAACCAGAGAATGGTTTGGACTGGAAGGGACCTTCAAAAGCCATCTAATCCAGACATCTAGGTGGTAGAAGCTCCATTCCTGGAATCATTCCAGGCCAGGTTGCACGGGGCTCTGATCAAACTGCTCTAGTTGAAGATGTTCCTGCTGACTGCAGGGTGGGGTTGGACTAGATGAGCTTCAAAGGTCCCTTCCAACCAAACCATACTACAAGCCTATGAAATAAGGAGCTCAAAAAAGGCCTATGGGTCCTAAAGGTCTATGTGCATCTCAGGGCTGCTTGCCAAATATTTTGCTGTGGCCATGCTTACAAAGATGAGCTTTCTGTGATGGGAGTGACATGCAAGTGAGGCTGCAGGTGAGTACCATGGGGCAAAAGGATCTTCCAGCAAGGGAAAAATGGTAGTAAGAATGAGTTAAGTTTCCATCACCAAATACCATTTGTTCCCCAGCGAGACAAGAAAGTATCTACCCTGAGCCAGTCAATCCTGGAGCTTGACTACAGCAGAGTGCCCATGATGAGCCCCCACAAGAGCTGGCAGGGTAGGGGATTTTCAACCCTGACCCACCCTGCTCCCCTCTGTTGCTGATTGCCTGCTCTGAGAGCCTCCATTTGCATCCACAAGCTTGGTGACAAGGACAGGGAAGGTTCTGAGCAGTGAAAGGTAGGTTTTGCTCCCCAGCCTGTCACTGCCTGGCTTTCTGCTCCATCCCAGCCCTGGTTTCCCACCTCACCTCTTGCTCCCAGCACACAGGAACAGCTGGATGGAACCAAATACTCGCTTGCCTTTAAAGAGCCAGCAAGTCCTGTAGCCAGCAAAAACATTTACTGAAAAAATAGTAATAGATCCATTTCCCTTTCATCAGGGTGAGGAAGGCAGCTCCAACATTGACATTTCTTACCCAAGGCTCAGGGATTGCTGTCTTTAACCCCAGAGCCTGGTGTGTTTGCAAATGGGACGGGCATCTGACACCCATCAGCCCCCTGGAAGCAGCCCAGGGCTTGTGGGGAAGGCCTTTGGCTTCCTTGGCTGTGGTGGGCTTTCAATGGTTGTTTCTCTGAAACCAGGGCTGCTGTTTAGTGGTTTTCCCTTAATTAAAGAGATTTTTTTCCTGCTGCAGGGATATTATTGCTGAGAAATTACTGCTAGGCCTGGCCTTTGCATCTTTCAAACCTTGTCTGTCCTCAAAGGCTGTTTACATGAGCTCCTGAGTTCATCCACCCCAGCAGCTGGATCCTTCCTGAGCCATGGTTTACCCTAGCTGAGAAGCTGCTTCTGCATGTGTGAGCTCTTCCCTTGCCAGAACCAGCTCCTAGGTGGAGGCTGACCTCCACCAAATCCTGCTCACAGTCCCTGCTTGTCTTCACTTGGTCCTCACTGGATCCTGGGAACCCTCCTGCAGCCAGACTAGGTGGGGCACTGGGGCTTGTGGAGTCTGGGGAGTGATTAGGGAGAGAGAATTTCACATGAACCTCCCTGAATCCACCAGAACCACTGCTTCAGAGGAAACCAGATCACCTCATCCCATCAGTGCTCCTTTTCCTCTGGGGGACCTCAGGCTCCCTGGTGCCCACTGACACAGGCTTCACCTCCAGCCCTAGGAAGAAGTTTCATGGCTCACATTGAACACATTATTTCATAGCATCAGAAAATCCTGGAATCACAGAATCACAGATGGAGTTGGTTGGAAGTGACCTCTAAAGGTCACCTTCTCAACCCTCCTGCAGTAAGCAAGGACATCTTCAACTAGATCAGGCTGCTTAGAGCCTCATATAACCTGACCTGAAATGGTTCCAGGGATGGGGCATCTAACACCTCTCTGGACAACCTGGGGCAGTGTCTCAACACCCTCAGGATAAAACATTTCTTCCTCGTATCTAGTGCAAAGCTTCCTCTTTTAGATTAAATCACCACTCCTAGTCCTGCCACAACAGGCTTCACTAAAACTCTGTTCCCAGCTTTCTCACAGTCCCCTTCAAGTGCTGAAGGGCCACAATAAAGCATATCTGAAGCCTTCTGCAGGCTGAACAAGCCTAAGTCAGACCTCACCTGGAATACTGTGTGCAGTTCTGGAGGCCCCAACACAAGAAGGATGTGGAACTGTTGGAGCCAGTCCAGAAGAGGCCATCAAGATGCTCAGAGGGCTATAAGGACAGGCTACAAGAGTTGGAGCTCTGCAGCCTGGAGAATAGAAGGCTTCCAGGAGATCTTATAATGGCCTTCCATTATAAGTGGGCTACACGTAGGAGGGCTCTGGAGGGACTATTGACAAGGTCTTGTAATGACAGGATGAGGAGGAATGGGCAGAGAAGAGATTCAAACTGGATGTTAGGAAGGGGTTCTTAGTGAGGGTGGTGAGACACTGGCGCAGGTTGCCCAGGGGGATTGTGGAGCACAGAAACACCCAATGTGATCTTTGATCTTTGATCACATTTGGTGCTTCTGTGCTCCACAACCTCCCTGGAGGTGTTCAAGGTCAGGTTGGATGAGGCCTTGAGCAACCTATTCTAGTGGGAGGTGCCACCTGCCTAAGGTGGGGGGTTGGAACTGAATGATCCTTGAGGTCCCTTCCAACCTAAACCATTCTATGATTCTATCTGTCTCAGCCTGTCCTCACTGCAGAGGGGTTCCTTAAGGAGAAGCTCCTAGCTCCCACCTCAGCCAGGCTTGTTGTCCTCTCCCTGTCCCTGCATGGATGCACACACACCCTGACCTCTGGTGAAGCTATGCCTCATGCCCATTGTTAATCCTGCTAAGCAAGATTCTTGGCTCTGCTCCTCCAGCTTTAAACCACCCTGTTCCCCTTCCTGCTGAGTTTGGGGTCAGCTGAACCCTGGGGCCAGAGGGCCAGCAGGTTCCTGAGCCATGGTGGGAAAGGGCTTGGGGAGCGTCTCGTGGTTTGGACGACGTCCGTCTGTCTGTCTGCCTGCCTTGCTCCCTGCCACTGGATTAGTAGCTACACCACTCCCAGTGCATTGACTCAGGCATGGCTCTCCTCTCCATCAGCCACTGGGCACTGTCAGTGGAAGTGGATTTCAGAGCTCATTAATCCCTGGCCAGATTTGCCTCCCTCCTTCAGCTGGTTTTTCCAGGAGCCTCATCCAAGTATAATCTCGTGGCCAGGGTTTGCAGCGGTTTGGCAGCAGCTCATAACCTCCTTGTTCCTCAGCCTGCCTCCTCTTGCCCACTCTTCATCCTTGGATTTGTCAGAGCTGCCCTGTGTTCTTGATTTCTCTCCTTTTTGCTTTTTCCTTCGTTTTCATCCAACCAGGCACACTGGAAGGGAAATTGGCCTCTCTCCCAATTCTGGTCCTGCTGTGCAGAAGTGGGGGATGAGCGCATGGCTCAGAGGAGATGCAGCTCGGGGAAGAGGAGATCCAAAATGCAACCTAGACACACTCCTGCCTCCTCCTAGCACATGCAGGGCTGCAGTCCCACTGCTCACCTCATGGCACATGGCTTTACCCCTACCTGGGCACTGCTCAGCCCTGCTGGAAGGGATTTGGTTGTGTCGGCTCCACCAGTTCACCATGCCAGGACTTGTGGAGAAACCCTGAGCTGCAGAGCGATGTCCAGATTCCTAAGGTACAGGAAAAATTCCTCTCCCCCTTCAGTTGAGGAAATATTTTGGCTGGAGCTTAGTTTGGATGAAGTCATAGGCTAGAAGGGAGGGTGAAGTTGGATCTCTGGGCAAACAGTGTCTGCTTTCGGATAGTGTCCTTCTCCAGCATTGCCAGACTGACCAGAGAGTAGAAAATGGGCATGGTGGGGGTTGCCAATGACCTCTGGGGCTCACCTAGCCAAATCCCCCAGCTAAAGCAGGGGCACCCACAGCAGATTGCCCAGGATCACAATGGCCAGGCGGGCTTGGAATCACTCCAGAGAAGGAGGCTCCACAACCTCTCTGGGCAGCCTGTTCAGGGCTTCAGAACCCTCACAAGGAAGAAGTTTTTCCTCATGTTCAGATGAAGCCTCTTGGGGTCCAGTTTGTGCCCACTGCTCCTTGTCCTGTCACTGGGCACCACTGAGAGTGATCCCATCCTTTTGGCCCCTGTCTTTTAGCTGTTGATCAGCATTGATCAGATCCCCTCTCAGGCTGCTCTTCTCCAGGCTAAACAGCCCCAGGGCTCTCAGCCTTTTCTCTTCACAGAGACACTGACATCCTCTTAGCATCTTTCTAGCCTCCACTGGCCTCCCTCCAGTAATTGTGCCTCTTGAGCAGGGGACCCTCAAACTGGACCCAGTACTCCAGATGTGGCCTCAGTAGTATAGGCTGGATATTAGGAGGAAGCTGTTGGCAGAGAGAGTGATTGGCATTGGAATGGGCTGCCCAGGGAGGTGGTGGAGTTGCTGTGCCTGGAGGTGTTGAAGCAAAGCCTGGCTGGGGCACTTAATGCCATGGTCTGGTTGACTGGATAGGGCTGGGTGCTAGGTTGGACTGGATGAGCTTGGAGGTCTCTTCCAACCTGCTTGATTCTCTGATTCTATGATTCAGTAGGGCAGAGCAGGTGGGGAAGGGAACCCCCCTCGACCTGCTGGTCACACTCTTCTGAATGCCTCCTAAAGTGCATTTGTGCATGAAAGTGTAACAAAACCAATTTGTTGGCATCACAGCTGAGGTGGGATGGAGAATGGAGGCAAGCACAGACAGGAGGCACCCCTTAAATTCCAACAGAGCCTTTTCTCTTTGGGTTTCCGTGGTGGCATTTTTCACTTGCCGCCTTCCTCCTCCTCCTCCTCCTCCTCCTCCTCCTTCTTCATAGGATCAATCTCAGGGTGAAGAGTCCAAGCACTTTGTGCTGGCAATGCCCAGCTCAGTTATGCCTGATCCTAGCCCAAATGTACCAACATTTTCCATCTCCCTGCAACTGCTGTTTCCAGTCAATGAGGTTTTCACTCCAGTCACACAGCATCCTCAAACCCGTTAAAGAAAGAACCTTCCCCCTCAGCCCCCCCTTCATCCCTGGTGCCCTTCTGCAGCTCATTCAACCTCCCTGGAGCACTCCAAATCAGGAGGGAATGTTTTTCTGCACGCCTTTGCCTGGTTTTAAACAATGAATTCTGGGAAGTGCCATGGCATGCGTTCTGCAGCCAGTCAGAGCAAATGACCACAGCGGTTCCCTCTGGCTCCCTGCTCTGTGAAGCTATTGTTTGCAGTGTGTTGCAGGGGTGTTTAGCTTGGCCCACTGTGTCATCCTCTCTCTGCTCTTTGAATAGACTCTGCTGGAGGAAAAAGACTGGAATAAGCCTGTTCTGGATTTGCTTTTGGCCTTTGTTTGTTTGTTTGTTTGTTTCTTCGGGGTTATTTTAAGGACCTGGAGGTCCCCACAGCAAGAGAGGCAGGGTCCAACACATGGTGCACGGCTGTTCCCAGCAGTAACAGCTGAGAGATACAGCTCTAAGGGGGGCAGAGAAACAAGAGAATCACAGAATCCCAGCATGGTGGGGGTTGGAAGGAGCCTCTGGTGGGCTAGTCCAAGCCCTTCCTCCAGCAGGGTCATCCATCTGTAGTTTCATTCAGGATCACAATGTCCAGGTGGGTTTGGAATCTCTCCGGAGAAGGAGACTCCAAGACCTCTCTGGGCAGCCTGCTTCAAGGCTCCAGCATCCTCACAGCAAAGAAGTTTCTCCTTGTGGTCAGATGGAACCTTCTGGGTTCCAGTTTGTGCCCACTGCCCATTGCTGGGCACCACTGAGAATGGCACAATCCTCTTGACCTCTGCCCCTTAGGTATCGATCAGCATTGAAGAGGCAGTTCATAGCATCATAGCATCAGTCAGGGCTGGAAGGGTCCACAAGGATCAGCCAGTTCCAACCCCCCTGCCATGGGCAGGGACACCCTACCCTAGAGCAGGCTGCCCACAGCCTCATCCAGCCTGGCCTTAAACACCTCTAGGGATGGGGCCTCAAGTTCCTGCTCCCCTCCCTCCAGCTGTCTGCAGGGTTAAGGTAACTCCTCCTGCTTTGGGAAACTAAGGGCCCTCAGCATGCTTGCAGTTGCATACCCACTGGAGAAAGCATTGCTGATGACATGATGCTCACTGCATCTCTTGGTCAATGCATCTGCCTAGGCCCCACTGTGCTGCCATGACCTGGGTGCTCTAGGATGTGTCCCAGTACCACTTCCCAGAGCCAGAGGCTGGAAGCTAATCTGGAGTCAGGGATGAGTGGATGCTCTGAGCTCAGCAGTGTGCCCTGTGGTGGCTTCTCTGTCTTTTCCCACTGCTTTGGAGACCTCCTAATGTCTCTGCTTCTATCCTGTCTTTGCTCAAGAAGCTGATTTTGAGAACCAGACCCAGATTCCTCCTCATCAGCCTTTCCCAGAAGGAAGGACTCAGGGCTGTTCCCCAGCAGTCTATGGGGGTCCCCCCATCCTGTCCCACTTCCCTCTCCTGGGCAGGGCCAGCTCCTCCTACTTGGTTCCCAACATCTATTCATCTGCTGCTGCCACAAGATGGGAGTGCTGGGAATTCTGGCAGTCCCCCAGACAATCTGCTCCAGAGATTTTCTCTCCACAGAAAGGCTTTTAGTAAACACCAATCTGGATCCTTTTTGCTGCAATTTAAGTCTATTGTCATTTCTCCTGTGGCACAGCTTCATTGCTCTGATGTCTGAAGTGCTGTGAGAAGCCTCAGGTCTCAGTACTAGCTGGTTCTACGCTCATGGGAGGCCACCTCCAGAGGATCTCCTTCCCAGTGAGAGGTCACCTCCTAAGGAGCTCCTTCCCCATCCTGCTGCCATTCCAAAGAAACAGAGAATTTCCTTAGGAATCCTTGAGTAAGAGGAGACCTGATCTAGGGTAAGGTGTCCTGATCTAGGCTAGGGTGTCCCTGCCCATGGCAGGGGGGTTGGAACGAAATGATCCTTGTGGTGTCTTCCAACCCTGACTGATTCTATGACCTCTGGTCAAACAGCCACAAAGAAAGCCTGGATGCATCAGCAGGGCTGTGAGCTCCCAAAGGGATCCAAGAGGTTTCCAAACCATTGGATCTTGACTGATGGTGGTCACTTAGATCCCAGCTGACATTATCCATGCTGGAGCCCATGTTCCCAAGGGCAGGAGTGGAGCTGACGATAACCAGGGAGTCCCTCTGTAAATAGCAAAGGGCAAGGAAGGAACAGATGGAGAAAAGGAGGAGCAAGACAGAGGGAGCGATAAGCAAGCAAGTGGATGTGGAAGAAGGAGCTGGGAGGAGTGAGAGAGGAGCAGGAGCTGTAATTAGGGCAGGTTTAGCATGCATGAATTTTGCTGGCTTTGCAGCAGGAGGCTTGCCCAGCAGCTGCAGAAATGATTTATTACATGCTCACTACATTTGCCCTGTAGGAAGGTAAATAAAAGGTACACACTGTCCCATTTACTCCCACAATCGAGGGGATTTGACCCAATTTCTGCTTTACTAAAATGTTTCCCTCCTCCCCACCCTGGACTGGACCCCTGGGAGGTGCTGCAGTTCCCCACCCCGGAGCAGCAGAGCTGCCCGGGAGCTGCGTTTATCTCCTCTGCCCTTGTTGTCAGAAGGATCTTCGAATGCAGTTTGCATTTACACTCGGAACTCAGATCTCCAACACGACCCCTCTGGCCTCCCCTCAAGTGTTGGTGACCTGTGACAAGGCGCGGGGGAGGTACCACCGTAGTGGCAGGCTGAGCGCAGGGGAAGTCCTCCTGCACCATCTGCGTGTCGGATTAGGTGATGCTTTGCCTCTGATGGCGAGATGACAGCCAGGCAGGAGCGGGGAGCATCATCTGCCTTTCACATCTGCTTGGGCTCGGCGCAGCTGCCTCCAGCCTCCTTGTGCTGGGAAATAGGGGCTTGGACCTGGCTTCAGAGGAGACAGTCCTGCAGGAAAATCCAGCTCTGGCTGCAGGGAGGAACTCGCTTCTGGGGCTGGGGTTGGGTGGGGGGAAGGGAGGGAAGCAGGGGCCTGTGTTTGTTCAGTCACTCAGCAGGTCTGGGGCAGATAAGGGGCCTCCTGCACCCTGGGATCTGCCTTGCCCGGCACAATCTGGGCTGTGATTACTTTTGCTGATACCCCAGATACAGCATTTGCTGAGTGTGCATGTTTTGGCAGAGAGGTTTCTGAATGTTCCTGCTTTGCTTGGGTTTGTTTTTTTTTTTTCCCCCTTCTTCCCACCTCTGCTCATTAAATCTCCTCTGGCCTCCCCAGCAGGCAGCCCCAGGCAAGCAGTAGGCCATGGCCACTGTCCCTAGTTGTCTGTGGCCACGGGATTGTGGATGTCAGGCATCGAGGGGCTGGGGGAGCAGTATGTGGCCAGCTTGGCTTGCAAATTCTGAGACCACGGGCAATGCACTGGGCATAAAGTGGACATTGAGCTAAAAAAACCCCTCCTTGGGAGATCCCAGTTGAAGGGCTTTGCTGTGCAAAGAAAGAGGCAGTGGGTCGTGGGTGTTTCTGAAGGCAGATTTCACATGGCTTTAAGCAAATAGGCGCAGGAAGCCTGTTCTGCTCTCTGCTTGGCTCAATCTGCTGGGTTTATCCTGCTGCAGGCGGGCTGAAAAACACTGCCTTGTTGTGTTTGGAGGAGCCTGTCTGGAGGAATGAGGAGAGAAACAACCCCTCGCTTCTGACAGCCTTCCCCAGCAGGAGTGATGGCTCAGCCCCAGGCGCTCGGTGATGTTCTCACCAATTCCTTCCCCAGCAGGTCCCTTTTCTCCCCGCCCCGCACAGAGCAAGATGCTCAATCCCAGCTGAGCAGGCAGGATTGATCCCACCCTGTCCTCTAGCAGATGGGTGATGCTGAGGATGGTGATGCTGAGGACAGGACACTGTTACTTAGCAACTGCTGAAGGATGCGGCTTTCACCCCACCCTGTACCCACCACCACCCTGCTCTGCCAGTTCTCTGCAGGAATGGGCACAATTCCCATCAGAACTAGATCCCATTGAGGGATTTTTCACTCCCCTCTTTTATCCATACTTTCAGACTGCTTCAGACCCACTTTCTGCTCTCCAAGCTGGGCATTCCTGGGCTAGTGTGAACCTTGGTTCTGCAATTGCCCCAGGCAGGGCTCTTGGCTCTCTGGGATGAGCAGAGGTGCACATGCTGGCGCCTCTGCCTCTTCTCTGCCTATTCACCAGGCTCCGAGTTCCTTCTCCTGCTCCACACTCATGCTCCCTCCCAGAGACTGCAGACAAAAACCTAATTGCATGACATAAATTATAGCAACTCTCCAAATAAAAGCCCAGGGAGAAAAAAAAAAAAAGATAGAAAGAGTCTGTGGCTGGATGGACACTTGAGGGCTATTAGAAGATGCATAAATTCTTTTCCTTCGGTTTTTCATTTTTACATGTCTAATTACAGTGAAAGGAGCCTTTCAAGGGCTGCTCGACTGCCAGAGCACTCAGCAGCCCCTGGCAACTGGAGTGGGAAGAGGTGGCAGGGTCCGATGGCCCTCGTTTACCTTGCATAGAGCCTGGGGCTAAACAAATGCCAAGGGCTTGGGAAGGAGATGGGGGAGAAAGCACAGCATTCCCCTGGGTCTCCCCAGGGAACCTGCCCTCGGTTCCCTGGGCACTCATCACTCCTCAGAATATTTCCATGCTATTGTGGCCCCTCTTTATTTATCTGAGGCTCCTCGAGCATCTTTAATTAAACGTGCCTGTGAGGGGTGTCCTTTACCCTCATCTTGAGGATGGGCTGGCTGAAGACAAAGAAAATGAGCAGCATTTCTGAGGGTTGGAAATAAAACCCAGAAGGGTGAGACAAGACTTTAATGGTCTGGCTTCCTCCTCCCCACCGTGCTCTGCCTAGCAGAGGCTTGCATCCACCAGCAGCACCCTGGCACTCTTCCTGGCGGTTCCCAGGTCATAGAATCATGGAATGTCTGGGGCTGGAAGGGACCCTGAAAGATCACAGAGTCACAGAATTTCCTAGAGTGGAAAAGCCCTTCAAGCTCATTGATTCCAATCATTAGTTTCACACTGACAAGCCCTTGACTAAACCAAATCCCTCAGCACAACATCTGATCACTGTGAATCGCTGTGGTTGGAAAGGACCACCAGGATCATCCAGTCCAACCTTCATCCCAGCAGCCTTCATCACCAGACCATAGCCTCAAGCACCACATCCACTCTCCTCTTAAACACCTCCAGGGATGGTGACTCCACCACCTCCCTGGGCAGCCTGTTCCAGTGCCTGACCACCTGCTCAGGAAATAACTTCCTCCCAACAGCCAACCTAAACCTCCCCTGATGCAACTTGAGGCCATTTCCTCTTGTCCTATCATTAGTAACTGGGGAGAAGAGACCAGCTCCAGCCTCACTACAGACTCTTTTTAAGTAGCTATAGAGGGCAATAAGGTCCCCTCTCAGCCTCCTCTTCTCCAGACTAAACACCCCCAGCTCCCTCAGGTGCTCCTCATAGGCCATGTTTGCCAGACCTCTCTTCAGCCTCGTCACTCTTCCCTGCACCCGCTCCAGCACCTCAATGTCCCTCCTATACTGTGGTGACCAAACAGTACTCGAGGTGTGGTCTCACCAGTGCTGACTATAGGGACATGATCATCTCCTTGCTCCTGCTGGTCACATCGTTTCTGATCCAGGCCAGGATGCTGTTGGCCTTCTTGGCCACCTGGGCACACTGTTCCAACCCTAGTGCCAGAGCAGGATCACCCAGAGCAGATCACACAGGAACACATACAGACGGTTCTTGAATATCTCCAGAGAGGGAGACTCCACAACCCTCCCTAGGCAGCCTCTTCCAGTGCTCTGTCACCCTCACAGGGAAAAAAACCTCTTCCTCAGGTTCTCATGGAACCTCCTATGCCTCAAATGTGCCAGGGAGACTTGGCAAGAGGAGGCAGGACCTGGAATTGCAGACTGGGATAGGGAAAAAAGCCCTAACCCAAGAGAAATGCAGCAGGGTCAGAGGGCAGGGCTGCTGCCAGCTCCAGCCCCGGCGAGAGCACCCAGCACACCACGAGCTGCTGTGATAATTGGGGCCAATTTATACTTCCAGGTCAGGGGGTCAGCCAGGCTTGTCATCGATTTTTAGGTGGGTGATAAACTGCCTGGAAACCGGAGCTGTTGGGATAACACGGGAAATGTCCCATTAGAAAGGGAGCTTCTGCAGCAAGCGCTGCCACCACCGGCACCTCCCCGCATCCCACCGTGGCACCGCTTGGAGCCCCTCCATGGTAACTGCTGCTGGCCGTGACCCAGTTCCTGGGCTGGCCACATGTCACCCATGGGTACTGCACTCCTCCTCCAAGCCTTCCCCATGCTCTGGGCTCTGCCTGAAGGTATGGGCTGGGCTCCTCCACCCAGGTGAAGGGGAAGGAGTGAGGGAGGTTGGTGGACCCCCTCTGGACCAGGAGTCACTCCATGTTTTCTGGGGTCATAGGATCATAGAATGTCAGGGGCTGGAAGGGACCTCAAAAGATCATCTAGTCCAAACTCCCTGCCAGAGAGGGGGGTTGGACTAGAAGATCTTTGGAGGCCATGCTTCAGAGAGTGCCTGTGGGAACTGATTTGCAGTGCCATAGAATTGACCAGGTTGGAAGAGATGAAGCTGGTGAAAGGCCTGGAGCACAGACCCTAAGAGGAGAGGCTGAGGGAGCTGGGGGTGTGCAGCCTGCAGAANGTTGACTGGATAGGGCTGGGTGCTAGGTTGGCCTGGATGAGCTTGGAGGTCTCTTCCAACCTGGCTGATTCTATGATTCTAAGGCAGACCTCCAAGATCACCCAGTCACCATTTTTACAGGTGAACTTGAAAAGAAATCCAGGGACTTTTTGTGCCTCTTTTTTTTTTTTTTTTAAATTTTTTTTTTTTTTTTACTTATTTCTGCTTTTCCAGCACTAAAGGAACAGCTTTTGGCTCCTGGCCCTGGGTCCTCTGGACGAGGTTGTTCATACAACAATCCCAGTTTCAGGCTGAGATATTGAAAGCAGCGGTCAACTGCAGAGTGTGCCAGGCACTGCATGGCTGGCAGCTTACCCTGCTGCCGTGTTTGCTTTGCTCCAGCTGTGCCAATCCAAGGTGTGAAGCCCAGCAGGGCTCCAGCCCAGCCAAGGTGAGCGTCAGGACATGGACCTCCTGGCTCTTCTGCCTGGAAAGGGTTGTTTTTTTTTCCCCTTGGCTTGCACAGCTCCGCTCGCAGAGGCAGGTTCTGCTGCTCCTGGCGAGCACAGCAAGAGCTTAAATATGTTTGCTCCTTCCCTTTTTATTTTGCAGACTGCTGTAGCAGGTAAAGCTGTTCCCAGATTTATTCCTTGAGCCAAAAGAAAGCAGCTGCAGGGAGGCAGCTAAATGTGTGCAGCAGCCCAAGCTCCCGCTCCTGCTGCAGGGCAGGAGGGTCTTGGCTGCTCCCCTCTGACCATGGACCCTGTTCGGTGCTCTGGGGGTGGATTTGATTGCACTGATAGGATCCCACTCCAGATATGCTGCTGTATCTGCAGCCCAGCTCAGCTTCCTGTAATTAAAGGTGTCAAGTTATGCCATGGTCTGAACTCAGCAGTAGCAGCTAAGTCCTTCCCAAGTACACTGCACTGGTCAGACCTTGGGGTGTCATGAAATGACATGAGGGTGAGATGCTGCTCTGAACCTCTCGGGCTGAGAAGTGCCCTTTGCTCATCAATGAATTAAAAGTGACTTTGGCTGGGGAGGTTCATTAGGATCGAGGTCAAAACTGCTCCATCTGTGGCTCAGCCTTTGTACCTTGCCCTCTCTAGATGTGCCCCTTAAATAGGAGATGCTCAACCATAGGTCCTGAGCTGTCTCAGCAGCTCCACTCTCTGCACAGATGGTGACCAGTGTGCAGCTGCCTGCAAGTGTGTGCTGCATCCAGAGGATGGAAATGCAGGTGGGCACTGCAGGGCCATGGTTGGGAACTGCCACAGCCTTCCTGGGGTTGCTTTGGAGCCTGGACTCCTCTGGTGAAGGGTCTGGAGCACACATCTCGTGAGGAGTGGCTGAGGGAGCTGGGGTTGTGATGCCTGGAGAAAAAGAGGCACAAGGGAGACCTTACTCTCTACAACTCCCTGAAAGGAGGTTGTGGTGAGGTGCTCTGAAGGAGCAAGTGATGGGAGGAAACAGCCTCAAGTTGTGCCAGAGGGGGTTCAGATTGGACATGAGGAACAATTCCTTCCCCAAAAAGACTTCTCAAGGCCTGGAGCAGGCTGCCCAGGCCAGGGGTAGAGCCCCCATCCCCATAGGGTTTTTTTTCAGAGCTGTGTAGATGTGGTGCTGAGGACCATGGCTTAGTGGTGACTTGGCAGTGCTGGGTTACCAGTTGGACTCAATGATCTTAAAAGACTCTTTCAACCACAAAAGATTCTGTAAGTCTATGATTCTGTGTCCCCCACCTTTCAGAAACCATCTCTCGTCCTGCTGGAGACACAGACAGCAGGATCTGCCCCATCCTGCTGCTGCCCAGCAGCTGCAGGGTCACAGCAAAGAGGCTTTGCCAACAACAAAGAGTTTAATTTAAAGAAGTCCCCTGCTTGCAAACGGCAAACTCCAAATCCATCAGACAAATTGTTTGCTGGAGCCGCGAGCAAGGTGCCCGGGGGGGAGCTCCCTGCCTGCCAAAACGCAGGGCTCAGCACTTCCCCCTTGCAGAGCGCTCAGCTCAGCTCCTCCACGGTGGCATCTCGGTGAGGATGTTCCTGTGGTGCTGTTAAAAAACACCTCAAGGAGGGGGAAGGGCAGCTGCGTGGCTGATGGAAAGAAAAGTGGCTCCACATCATGGAAAAGAATCCTTTTCATTATTTCCAACACCATAGCTTGGGGAAGCTTTGCTTTTATTGATGCATTGATTCTGTTCTCTTGAGCTCGAAGCAGCTTTGTTCCACAGCTACCTAAAAAAGGATCCTAGGCTCATATGATAGAATCACAGATGAGAGGCTGGTTGCTCCCTACCCTGTGTGGCCTCCTCGGCTGTGCCCACTCAGCAGATTCATAGAGTCAGAGAATCAACCATGTTGAAAGAGACCTCCAAGCTCATCCAGTCCAACCTAGCACCCAGCCCTGGCCAATCAATCAGACCATGGCACTAAGTGCCCCAGCCAGGCTTGGCTTCAACACCTCCAGGGACAGCAACTCCACCACCTCCCTGGGCAGCCCATTCCAATGCCAATCACTCTCTCTGCCAACAACTTCCTCCTAACATCCAGCCTAGACCTCCCTTGGCACAACTTGAGACTGTGTCCCCTTGTTCTATTGCTGCTTGCCTGGCAGCAGAGCCCAACCCCACCTGGCCAGAGTCTCCCTTCAGGTAGTTGCAGACAGCAATGAGCTCTGCCCTGAGCCTCCTGTTCTGCAGGCTGCACACCCCCAGCTCCCTCAGCCTCTCCTCACAGGGCTGTGCTCCAGGTCTCTCACCAGCTTTGTTGCCCTTCTCTGGACACCTTCCAGCACCTCAACATCTCTCTTGAATTGAGGAGCCCAGAACTGGACACAGCACTCAAGGTGTGGAGGTTTGAGTGAGGTGGGGCTTGATCTCTTCTTCCTAGTATCAAGTGATAGAATGAGAGGAAATGGCCTGAAATTGTGCCAGGAGAGGTTTAGGTTGGAGATTAGGAATAATTTCTCTTCTGCTAGAGTGGTCAGGCATTGGGATAGGTTGCCTGAGGAGGTGGTAGAGTCACCATCGTAGCAGGTGCTGGAGCCCCTATTACAAGAGGGATGTGGAGATGCTGGAGCATATCCAGAGCAGGACCACGAGGATGCTTAGAGGGCTGCAGCAGCTCTGCTGTGAGCACAGACTGAAAGAGTTGGGGCTGTGCAGTCTGGAGAAGAGGAGGCTCCCAGGTGACCTTCTTGTGGCCTTCCAGGATCTGCAGAGGGCCCCAAAAAAGCTGGAGAGGGACTTTTTAGGCTGTCAGGGAGTGACAGGACTGGGGGGAATGGAGCAAAGCTGGAGGTGGGGAGAGTCAGAGTGGATGTGAGGAGGAAGCTGTTCAGCATGAGAGTGGTGAGAGGCTGGAATGGGTTGCCCAGGGAGGTGGTTGAGGCCCCATGGCTGGAGGTGTTTCAGGCCAGGCTGGATGAGGCTGTGGGCAGCCTGTTCTAGGCTAGGGTGTCCCTGTCCATGGCAGGGGGTTGGAACTGGCTGCTCCTTGTGGTCCCTTCCAACCCTGCCTGATTCTATGATTCTATGATTCTAGGTGTTCAAGAAACCTGTGGACATGGCAGCGTGGGACATGGTTTCCTGGCCATGGTGGTGTTGGGTTGATGGTTGGACTCTCTGATCTTAGAGGTCTTTTGCAGCCAAAGCAATTCTGTGATGCTTTGAGACGCTGACTCACAGCTACGTCTGTGCTGAACCGAAAGCCGCCTCTGAGCCGAGGCACGGCTGCTCCACGCTGGGAGAAGCCCCTCTCAGCAGCCTGGAGCTGGGTGGTCTGCCTCTTAATTACAGGGTTAATGCCACGTTGCTATCAGGAGAAGTTTCTTAACCTGATAATGAGAAGGAAGCAGCTGCAGCTTGGAAAATGTAATAATTGCAGAGTGGAGCAGAGTAATTACAAGGTGTGCATCGGCTGCCTCCCTGTTTACTTTGCTAGGGCTAAATCCCCTCCAAAGCAGCAGCCCTGGCAGCAGCCAGCTCAGTGCCTTGCAGAGGGATGCAGTTCTGTGAGGAAGATGGGGAGCAAGGACAAGTCCTGGCCTTCTCTTCTTCACTGCTGACGTGCCAGGGTTTGAGCTGAGGCTACACCAGACTCAGCCTGGCAGCTGCCAGCATGTGCCACGTTCTGTTAGCATCGCTCCAGCTCCTTGGCAGGGCATTTCCAGGGAGCATCATGGTGCCATGGCAACACCATTCAGCCCTGGGAGCTCATCCTGCACTTGGGACATCACCAGTCTCGATGGAGATGGAGAGGTATCCCTTGGCTTTTCTGGGGAGCAAACAGCAGCAGGAAGGTGCCAGGAGAGAGGGAAAGTTTCAGGCTGAGACAGACAGAAGCTGATCTCCCCTCCTGATCTGAAAGATCTCTTCCAACCAAACAATTCCATGATTCCACTCTATGACCCTGGAGATGCTGCAGTCCCTTGGGAAAACTGTAGCAAACTGTCCCAGCTGAGCCCTTTATTTTCTTTTCCTGATGCATTTGCCTGTCTCAGGTCTGAGCGAGCTCCTCCCTGTCTCCTTCAAATGCTCTCCTGCAGTTCTCCCCCACTCACCTGCACACCAGCCAGTTTCTACTCTGTGTTTTCTGTGCCAGAGGATGTTTTTATTAGGTTAAAAACATACCTCCCTCTGATGCTCCCAAGGTCAAATAACCAGATGAGTGGAGCTGCACGTCCCTTGTGGATAAAGCAGTGCTGTGCTGAGCCTTCCTCCCACTGAACATGGCTCATTACTCCTCTTCAGTCATTGCTGGTGCAGATAATGTTGAAGGTGTGACCCAATAACCTGTGCAATAAATCCCACATTGCAAGCAGGAGCTCAGTGAAGGCACCACACAACAAGGCCACGACTCTCTCCTGCCACTCCAGCTGCCAGGGGATGCCCTTTCAGCTGCTGGGTGTGGGATTTCTGTTGGGACATCACTAACTCTGAGAACCTGCTCTTTGCAGCTCTTGATCTGTGGCTCAGAGTCAGGGGAGGGAGGTTTAAGTGACATTTCAGAGAGCCTGAGCAACCTGTAACCTGTGACTCTTGGAGCTGGCTTTGCTTTCTCAAGTGCACATCTGTTTTGGAAAGCAACTTTCTGATGCCTTTTTGGGTTTGCTCCTCAACTGTTCGCTTAACCTGGACCCTTTGATGCCTGGAGTGGGGCTGGTGCAACACCAGCTCTGCTTGGGGCAGCTTGGGCAGGCATCAATCTCTGTTAGCAACTTGGAGCTCTGGAATGAAGCCATTTGACTTCTCTGTTAGTGGGTTAAAAACTCCTCTGTGCTAGATTGTGTGGTCCTGCTCTGGCAGGGGATTGGACTTGATGATCTCCTTGAGTCCCTTCAACTCCTAACATCCTGTGAGCCTGTGAACTCAGGACAAAACTCACTCCTGGCTATGTCTCTTTCTCTCAGCAACAGGCAGAAGACCCAAGAAGCTGCTACCTGTACTGTGTGGGCACAGCTGGCTCATGGATTCGACTGGCTCATGGGCACAGCTGGCTCATGGGCACCTCAAGTTCATGGGCATGGGTGACAAAGCTGGTGAGGGGCCTGGAGCACAGCTCTGTGAGGAGAGGCTGAGGGAGCTGGGGGTGTGCAGCCTGCAGAAGAGGAAGCTCAGGGCAGAGCTCATTGCTGTCTGCAACTACCTGAAGGGAGGCTGTAGCCAGCTGGGGTTGGGCTCTTCTGCCAGGCAAGCAGCAACAGAAGAAGGGNCTGATTCTCTGACAGAGATGGGTCATGGACATGGCTACCTCCTGGACACCATTGCCCTGTGGGTGCAGCTGGTTCTTGGGCACAGCTGATTGATGGACACCTTGGCTTTGGGCAAGTCCCTGCCATGACCACACTCACACACATACACATGCCAGTGCTCACATGTTGCCATGCACATTCCCATTCTCCCCCTCCTCCCACTCCAATTCTCATTCCAGGACAAAACTAATTCTGCCAACTGCTTTTGTCCTGAAAAATAAAAAAGAGAGAGAGAGAGATTTGGCTCAAACAAAACATTTGTTGCAGTTTTGCTGGGTCTGCTCAATTATCCTCAACTTCCACAAAGATAAAATATGCCAATATGGAGAATAAAAGTGGGTCAAGTTTTAAGTGAATCACAGTAGCACCAGCTCTGAAGCACAGTCAGATGGTTTCATCAGGGCTTCACAAAGCTCTCCTTGAGATCCCTGCACAAAGGCACAGCCTCTCTCTGAGCAGATTTCTGGGCTTCATTACCTGTGCAACCTTTGCAAATGTCTGACTTTGATCTTTCATAATTACCCTGCACTAATGTGCTTGAGATGTGAGGGATGAGATGGAGAGGAGCAGGGAGGGGTGAGGAGAACCCTCACCTTCCCCTTGTTGAGGTCCATTACTTGGGCACTGTGATCTACTCCTGCTGTCTCCCCGCTCATCATCTGTGCTGCAGAAGGGCTGGGGCCTCAATTAAGGAGTTAGACCAAGGTCTGCAATAACTCATCTTTTGAGGCAATTTATCCCTCCATGAGCTCACTAACAAGAGGCACAGCCTCCTCACATGCTTCCTAAAATGCCCCCCTCCTTTTGTGGGGTCACAATGCTTTCCCCCACGCTGCTGGTTAGGGATGTTGGAGTGCGAGCCAAAGTGTGCTCAGGTGCCCAAGGAGGCCAGCAGCAGCCTGGCTTGGGTTAGCAGTGCTGTGCCCAGTAGGACTACAGCAGTGATCATCCACCTGTGCTCATCACTGGTGAGGCCAAACCTTGAATACTGGGTTTAGTTTTGGGCCTCTCACTACAAGAGACATTGATGTGCTGGAACAGGTCCAGAGAAGGGCAGTAAAGATGGTGCCCAAGACTTGTGAGGAGTGGCTAAAGGAACTGGGATTGTTTAGCCTGGAGAAAAGGAGGCTGAAGGGGAACCTTCTGACTCTCTGCAGCTCCCTGGTGGGAGACTGGAGTGAGATGGAGTTTACTCTTCCAAAGAGCAAGTGATAGAACAAGAGGAAATGGCCTCAAGTTGCCCAGGGGAGGTTTAGGTTGGACTTGAGGAACAATTTCTTCCCCAGAAGGGCTGTCAAGCCCTGGAACAGGCTGCCCAGGACAACGTTGGAGTCCCTGGAGGGGTTTTGAAGCCATGTAGATGTGCTGCTGAGGGACATGGTTTAGCAGTGACCTGGCTGTGTTGGATTAATTTGATGATCTCAAAGCTCTCCTCCAAGCAAAGCTACTGTAGTTGAAGATGTCCCTGCTCTCTGAAGGGAGGCTGGACTAGATGACCTTTAATTGTCCTTTCCAACCCAAAGCCTTCTGTGATTCTATGACAGAAAGCCCTGGGTAAACCTTGAGTAATTGTCCATCGTCCTTCTTTAACTTGAAGTCAGTGCTCAGGGCACTGAGCAGGAGAGCTGAAGACCAGGGGGATGTGACCAGGATTGTCCTCTGCAGTGGATGGCACCAGGAAGGGAGGAAGTGCCCAGGGTTTTCTGCTGGGATGGATGCCTCATCTGCTGTGTGGTCTAACAGCAGCCAGATGCAGCCCAGAGCCATCCTGCGCTCAGGCACCGTGGCAGAGGTGAGTTATGCCTGGGAAAAGGGCTTGGTTGGCTTGTGGATTAGCAGAGCTGTTGGACTATGTGCTGTGGTCACAGCAGCAAAGCAGAACTGAGAAGCCAAACAGTTCTGCCTAATCCTCTCACTTTGATTTAGCAGCACCCAGCACAGCTTTAATCTCCGTTGCTGATTTCCAGCGTGGAGGGCTTGAGCTTGACTAAGAGAGACTGGAAAATGAGGATGCTCCCAGAAAACTTGCTCCACAGAAGCTGGGCTGAGGAAGACAACCTCTTTGCACAAGATGAGGGATGTCATCAGCCAGGCTTACACCCTCAGAGCTTCTTGGTGATTACAGGCAGTTTTGTGCAGGAGAAACTGGTCCAAGCTGAGCCTCCTCTGGTGCAACTTGAGGCCATTTGCTCTTGTCCTATTGCTTGTTCCTTGGGAGAAGACATCAATCCCTAAAACCCCCCCAGGCTGCTGAAGAATGACAGCTGGACCCTAGCCAGGTCCCAGCCAGTGCCCAGGCACCCAACATGCTTTATTATCTTCCAAAGCCAAGAGACTACTTGCAAACCTCTCAATAGAGGATGTGTGTAAGAGGAACTACTCTATCATCTCAGATTCAAGCCCAGCAACTATCTCTAATACTTTACCTTGGGGAAAGGCCTCTTGATTCATAAGTTAGTGCTTATGAGACTGCTTTTGAATTTGGCTTCTCTGTTTTCATACTAGCAATGATGCCTCTGTTAAGAGAAATCAACCTCCAGTACCTTCCAGCTACGGGAACCACTTGCTGCCTATCAATATCTGTATCAATATATGCATGGGCCTGTATAATTTGGGTTATTCTTATGTCTATATGTAGGATCAATAACAAAAATCAACGTTTCAAGGGGCTGTAACATAATCTGCATGGTTGCTGGGAAATGCAGCAAGTGTTAAAAGCTTAATGGACAGAGGAGGGATGGATTTAAGTGAGTTGTTTGCAGACTTCAGCATGCAGGATGAGAGGGAAATCAAGGAGAGAGAGAACAGGAATTCAAAGGGGGTTGGAGATGCTGGTAATGAGTGAGAATGAGCAGGCTGAAAGGTAGGGCTGCCTCCAGAACACAGCCCTGGCACGTGCTTTGGCACCCGCTGGCATTTTGTGCTGCAGCTACCTGTTCCCACCTCAAATCAAACAATGATTCCAATGGGAACACGGAATTAAATCAGCTCCTTGGCTCCCCCAAGATGAGCCCTTATCTCCTCCTGCTTTCCTTACCCTGGAGATCTCAACAGAGCAAATCTGGGAGCTGGAGTGGGTTTCCTAGGGAGGAGGGAGCTGGAGGATGATTGATAGGGATGGTGCAGGGAGGACTTCGCAGAGGGGCTCAGTGTGCTGCTGCCTGGCAGGACTGGGGCATCTCAGTGATCCTGCTGATCCTTTTTTTTTGGCCCCAAGACCCAGCATGGGAAGCTTCTACCCCTCAAGGATTCGGGGAAGGACCCAGGCGATGGATGCTCACAGGCTACAGCCCCCATATTTTGAGGGAGAGAGGTGGAAACTCAGAGGATCACCAAAGAAGCAGCCTGTGAGGAGGGAGGGACAGTGGAAACTCAGCTGCTGGAGCTTGCTTTTGCTTGGTTCTCATCCCAAATCCACCAAATCCAACCTTCAGAGAGCTGTGCACACGTCTTCTTGGCATCTGGGAAGTCCTGCCATCTCAGGTCTGTGCTTCCAGACCTAATGTGGGAATTAGGGGTTACTGTAGGACCAGGGCTGTGGCAACACCATGAGGATGGAACTGCATCATGACATCACCATGAGGATCAAATAGATGTGGTTGTTTCACGCCTCTGTTTAGCACCAGGAAGGAGAAGAGATGGCAGAAGCTGGATTTTTCTGGGAATGATCCATTTAGAGAGCAAAGGCTCATCCAATCTGATCCTTTAGGAGAAATCTGAGGGACCAGTGTGCAGACACAATGCTAGAGAGACTTTCAGTTTACAGCCATCATGTTCTGCCTTGTCTTTCCACTTCCTCTCCTCCTCAACCCCCAATCATAGAGTCAGAACCATAGAATCGACCAGGTTGGAAGAGACCTCCAAGATCATCCAGTCCAACCTAGCACCCAGCCCTATCCAGTCATCCAGACCATGGCACTAAATGTCTCATCCAGGCTTTGCTTCAACACCTCCAGGCACAATGACTCCACCACCTCCCTGGGCAGCCCATTCCAATGCCAATCACTCTCTCTGCCAACAACTTCCTCCTGACGTCCACCCTAGACCTGCCCTGGCACAACTTGAGACTGTGTCCCCTTCTTCTGTTGCTGGTTGCCTGGCAGAAGAGACCAACCCCACCTGGCTACAGCCTCCCTTCAGGTAGTTATAGACAGCAATGTGGTCCCCCCCAGTGGATCCTCAAAAAGTTCCTTTTCACCTGTTGCTTGACATGGTCCAGGGCTCATACTCCCTTCACTACTGGCATGAGAAGGGTTAAAGCTGTCTCCTCCAAAGGCTACGCTTCACTTGATAATATCATCAGCCTGTGACAGTGTTAATGCAGGGATCAGGTGCGGGAGGCTGCCTGCATTACCCTGGAGAGAGATGAGTTGTGTCCGGAAGAGCCAGAACTGGATACGTGGCATAATAGCACCAGGGCTTGATGATGCCTTCCTGACCTCTTTCCCTCTTAATAAACCATTAGCTGCCCCTCTGACGACCAGCATCCTCCTGCCTCTTGTTGCACAAACCTCTCCTTCTCCTCTGCAGCTACATCTTACCTGGTACTCCTGCCTCCTGGTTGACCAGGATGCTGCTCCCTGAATCCTGAGAAGCACAGCATCTCCTGGATGGTTCCTCTGCTGCAGAGGTGGCAGTGAGGCTGAACCAGTGTCACCCTGCCCTACTTTGCCTCCTGTGCTGTCTCACTGCCACTCTCCTGCCTGTTTTATATATATATATATATATATTCAAACCACTCTGGCTGCCTGGGAGCTGGAGGCTACCATCCACTGCCTATCCCAGTGCTCCCAGCCAGGGAGGGGAGTGCTGGGACAGAGGAACTTATTGCTGGGACCTGCTGCTCTGCCCAGTGCTGAATGCTGGGTGAAAGCTGATTCCATCCAGCCCTGCTCGTCCAGGTGGAAGATGCATATGGATGATGATGACTGCAGGCACTCCTCTGGGAGCTGAGGCAGAAAGCAGGTGCAGGTCAGGAAGCAGCAGGGGCCTGTGCTTGCTCCTCTTACAGCAGCTTGGCAGCACTTACACCCATCCCTTACCCAGTATTTCCAGTACCACCCAAAACCCTCATGCACAGGGCATGAGAGACAATTTCAGTGCTGCCTCAGGGCCCAAGCCTGCACCAGGCACCACCACAAACCTCCTGCTGAGATCTGCCAGCATTGTGCTACAGGGGTGGTGCTCTGTTAGCTGGAGAGCTGAGAAAGAGCAGCAGCAGGACAGGTTGGAGCAGAAAGGGATCTGTCAGAAAGAAGGGGATGGAATTTGTAGCAGTGGCTGTTGTGACAGGACAAGGGGTGATGGTTTCAGACTCAAGAGGGAGTTTCAGACTAGATCCCAGGATGAAATTTTTTATGCTGGGTGGTGAGACTCTGGCTCAGATTGCCCAGAAAGGCAATGGATGCCCCATTCATGGAGATGATCAAGGTCAGGTTGCTTGGGGCTCTGATTGAAGTTGTCCCTGCTGACTGCAGGGGGGTTGGACCAGATGATCCCTTTTGACTCAAACCATTCCATGGTTCTATGGTTCTCTGACTGGCTTCCCAGCTAGAACTGGGGTAAGCTGGATCAGCCACAGCAGAAGCTTGTGTCTGCCTGAAGAAAGCTTGCAGAGGCTTGTAGAGCAGGGAGAGGACAAGGATGGAGAGGCAAGAGGGACTGTTTCTGCAAAGCCTTGCTTTTAAGCAAACAAGTGGCAGCAAGCAGGGCTGGGTTTGGAGGGGGACTCCAAGCAATGCATTTCCCTTGAGTGCCTGCATACACAAAGCAGAGCAGCAGCAGGAGGCAGTTTCAGTCTTCCTCATTCTGCAGTTTTCCAGCATCCATACCTCCAGCCTGTGCTGGGCAGCGTCCTTCAGAAGGGCTCTGTCAGGCTCTTACAGCAGAAACTTCTCTTTTCTGCCCTTTATTGGTTCTTTGCATTCCGCTGGTGCCAGGAACAGGTTAGCTGCAGGGTATGGGGAGATACCTCCCTTGCCCCAGACTGGAGTTAGCAAAGGAAGAGGAAGCCTTTCCACACAGGACTGCATGGTTTAAATATCCAAAGGGGCAGAGCTGATTCTCTTAAGTACCTGTGATGGCCCCACAACACCTCCTGCTCTATCCAAGAGCTGTTTGTGCCTCAGGCGTCCCTTGTGAGCTGGTGGGAACCAGGATGCTGTGACTTTCCCTCCTTTCCTTCCTCTGAGAATTGCTGGGATTTCACTCAGCAACTTTCTCCTCCTTATCTGGGCATCCTACTGCTCCAGCCCTCTTCCTTATCTTCTCACTGTCACCTCTTGCTGGCTTGACTCTGTCATCCCTCCCTGGGTTTGGGTGATGTTTTCCCGATCTGGGGGTCCTGAGAAGCCTGTGTCTGTGGGCAGTGACCCTGGTGTCCTCCCTCTCTCAAAGCAGCTGGTGATGCTGTGACAGAGGGTTGGAGAGCGAGAACAGAAGGGCAGGAACTGAGCTTCCAGGCCTGGGAAGTGTTTCCTTTGCGAGCCAGACTGCCCTGCCAGGTTACTGCAGACTCCTGGCTCCTTCCACCCCTGCCAGTTGATGTAGACATCTCCCACGAGGGGCTTTTTGCTCAAGGTGCAGGACAGCTAGACCTTAAATGGGAGAGCAATGTGTCTGTGTGCCAGACCTTAAATGGGAGAGCAGTGTGTCTGTGTGCCTGCCCTTCCCTTGCTATGCTGCTGTCCAGGGACACGCTTGCTGCGCACAGGGTGCCCAAAGAGGTGGTAGATGCCTCATTCCTGGAAACATTCCCTTCCTTTCACCACCATCTTACCTCCATCTTTCCTTTCCTAATTCTGTTACACCACCTGGAGTCCTGTGTGCAGTTCTGGAGCCCCCCAAACAAGAAGGACATGGAACTGTTGGAGCCAGTCCAGAGGAGGGCCATGAAGATGCTCAGAGGGCAGCAGAAGCTCTGCTATGAGGACAGGCTACAAAAGTTGGAGCCCTTCAGCCTGGAGAAGAGAAGGTTTCAAGGAGACCTTGGAGTGGCCTTCCAGTGTCTGAAGGAGGCTACAGGAGGGCTGGGGAGGGACTATTGACAAGGGCTTGTAATGACAGGACAAGAAGTAATGGGTTTATATCGGCAGAGGGGAGATTGAAACTGGATGTTAGGAAAGGGTTCTTTGCAGTGAGGGTGGTGAGACACTGGCACAGGTTGCCCAGGGAGGTTGTGGAGCACAGAATCACAGAATGTGTGAATCTTTGAGCTCATTCTGTGCTTCTCTGCTCCACAACCTCCCTGGAGGTGTTCAAGGCCAGGTTGGATGAGGCCTTGAGTGACCTATTCTAGTGGGAGGTGTCCCTGCCTATGGCAGGGGGTTGGAACTGAATGATCCTTGAGGTCCCTTCCCACCTAAACCATTCTGTGAAAACCTTCAAGCCAGTTCCTATTTTTTTGATGAAAGCTTCTACCTTTTCACCCAGACCTGCAGCAGGATGGCAGAGCTTTGCTTGCTCTCAGCATCCTAAAGGACCTCACAAAGCACCCAAGGCATCTGTGCTCACTCCCTGATGAGCAGCCCTCTCCCACCTCCCCTACCCATTGCCTCGTTCCCACACTCCCCAACACCTCGGCATCCTTCCCAGCTCCTGGCTTCCTTTTGCCCCCCATCTCCAGCTTCTTCAGGCAGGACTCTCAGACAGCTGTGATGCATTGGTGACAAGCTCCCTTTGTGTCCTGCTCTTGCCCAACAATAGATACTCCTGTCTGTTTATACAAGTTTGAATTTGTCCCTATAAATACGGTGTGGAAGAAACAGTAGACCATAGATTGCATGCTGACAGCTGAAAGATTAAGAGAATCCATTAACTAAACCAACTGCCTGGAAATCTTATGCAGAACATACACCTGAAAGCTATTACTGCTGTCCTGTCATACTGCTTTATCTCTTTATTTAGGACCCTTTAAGTTTGGGTGAGGGTTTGGTGTTGGGAGTTTCTTTTTTCTTCCCTCTCCTCCCCTTCCCCAGTAGTGTAAACTTGTTCTGGGGTAACAGAGGAGCCCTTGATTAAGTATCTAAGTATTTTCTGCTGAAGAATTTATGAACTCTGAGCCAGCACTGTCCTTGCCAGCTCCCATGGAGTGGAAGGGGAGGGGGGCACTTGCCTGTCTGGGGATGTTGCGCTTTGAATGGCCCCGGATCAGGTTTCCTTGCAGCAAGCTGTTTGCATTGCTCTCATGGGCGACTCCTGCTCACTTCAATCTCTGGCTGCACTTAACCTTTTTTCACCTGAGTTCTCCCCATCCCTCCCTGCCCCTACCTCTCAGCCAGCTCCCCACTCTGCAAGAGCAGCCCACCCTCAGCTTTACAAGTGCCGGCAGTCGCTGGGCTCTGCCGGAGCCTCGATGGATCCTGGCTGTGATACTGTTGAAGTTGGGGTTTAGTTTTTGTTCTCTCCTATTCTGCTCTATTCAGGTCTCTACACAATGCTTGTCACCAGAGAATCTGTGCCAGCTCCTTGTTCTCCACTGAGCCCCACTCCTGCTCCTTGTGGGTTGTCTTCCCCTCCTCTCCCCATGGCTGCGGGGAGGGGAGGTTCCAGGGGACTGGGAGGAGGGGGCTTTAGAGGCACCTTGCTGTGTGTTAATGTTAAAGGAGGCCAAAAAGGAGATGTGTGGCTCTTCTAAACTAAAAGCTTTGGAGTTTGGAGAGGATTGCTCTATTGTCAACACAGGCCTGACCTGCCAGCTCTCTGTGGCAGCAGGTGGCCACGCGGCACCGGATGGAGGAGTCTGAAACAAATCCCTGCTCTGCTTTTGAAACCTGTTCCCCTCTTTCCTCTTTGTTGCTTTCCCACTTCCCTCCACCCCCAGCCAAGGCATGCCAGTGGCACTTGATTCGATTGGGTTTTGGAGTCACAGTGCTCTGTGCTCACGTTGGGCTATGAACCACGATGGGAGCTGAGAACAAAAGCTTTCTTCCACTGTCACGGAATGAAGGGATCATGGATGGCTTCAGTTGAATGAGACCTTTAAAGGTCATCTAGTCCAACCACACCAACCCCCCCTGCAGTCAGAGCAGGTTGCTTAGAGCTCCAATCAACCTCACTCAGAATGGTTCCAGGCATGGGGCATCTACCACCTCTCTGGGTAACCTGGGCCAATGTCTCACCACCCACAGCATAAAAAGCAGCTCACTTCTATCTAGTCTAAATATCCTTCTGTCACTTCTATCTCATCTAAATCTCCTTCTGTTAGATTCAAACCATCACCCCATGTCCTGTCACAACAGGCCCTGCCCAAAAGTCTGTCCCCAGCTTTCTTAGAAGCCCTTTTAAGTACTGAAAGGCCACCAAAAAAAACTCCCTGGAGCCTTCTCTTCTGCAGGCTAAACAACTCCAACACTCTCAGCCTGCCCTCACAGCCTCATAAAAACTCCCTTATCACTATGAATGGTTTTCTCTCTGGTTTGAAATGGGGCAGAGCATGGGAGGGGGTGGGGAAGAGCAAGTATCATGATATTTATTAGTGAAAACACAATGAGCCTTGAAACACTTCCATGGTATTTATTAATGAATCATAGAATCATAGAATGGTTTAGGTTGGAAGGGACCTCAAGGATCATCCAGCTCCAACCCCCTGCCATAGGCAGGGACACCTCCCACTAGAGCAGGTTGCTCAAGGAACAGTGAAGGCACAATCAATGCAGTGAAGCATTTCTATGATACTCATTAGTGAAGGCACTATCAGCAGTGAAACACTTCCATGATATTAATTAGTGAGAGCACAATCAGCAGTGAAACACTTCTGTGATCTTCACTAGTGAGAACACAGTCAGCAGTGAAACACTTCCATGATCTTCATTACTGAGAGCACAATCAGCAGTGAAACACTTCCATGATCTTCATTACTGAGAGCACAATCAGCAGTGAAACACTTCCATGATCTTCATTACTGAGAGCACAATCAGCAGTGAAACACTTCCATGATATTAATTAGTGAGAACACAATCTGCAGTGAAACACTTCCATGATCTTCATTAGTGAGAACACAAACAGCAGTGAAACACTTCTGGATCTTCACTAGTGAGAACACAATAAGCAGTGAGACACTTCCATGATCTTCATTACTGAGAGCACAATCAGCAGTGAAACACTTCTATGATATTAATTAGAGAGAGCACAATCAGCAGTGAAACACTTCCACGATCTTCATTAGTGAAAGCACAATCTTCAGTGAAACACTTCTGTGACCTTCACTAGTGAGAACACAATCAGCAGTGAAACACTTCCATGGCCCAGGCAGTTTTCTTGCAGCACTCAGCAATCCCTGGGGTGGGAGGATGGACGTCCCCTCTGCCAGAGCCTCTTTTCTCTGGAGCTGTGATGTGTGAGTGATTAATCCTGTCCCGAGCAAAGAATAAAGTTTCAGTGGCCTCTATTGTCAGGGGAAGGGGAGCGGTTCCCTGCCCAGATAGTAACCATGGCATCTGCTGCTCCACAAACACAGCCCTGCTGAAAGGGCCAGCCGCAGGCACTGAGCTACGGGGCAGGGGGTAAATCATATTCCAGCCCAGCTCTGGACACTGTGATCTGAGTGTGCCCAGGCAGGCAAGAAGGAAAGCCAATGGCATCCTGGCTTGTATCAAAAATGCTGTGGCCAGCAGAGCCAGGGAGGTGTTTGTCATAGAATCACCCAGGTTGGAAGAGACCTCCAAGCTCATCCAGGCAAACCTAGCACCCAGCCCTATCCAGTCAACCAGACCATGGCACTAAGTGCCTCATCCAGGCTTTGCTTCAACACCTCCAGGGATGGTGACTCCACCACCTCCCTGGGCAGCCCATTCCAATGCCAATCACTCTCTCTGCCAACAACTTCCTCCTAACATCCAGCCTAGACTTGCCCTGGCACAACTTGAGACTGCCTTTGGACTCGGCTTTGGTGAGGCCACATATGGAGTGTTGTGTTCAGTTTTGGGCACTGCAATACAAGAGAGATGTGGAGGTGCTGCAGCAGGTCCAGAGGAGGGCAACAAAGCTGGGGAAGTGCCTGGAGAATAAATCTGAGGAGCAACTGAGGGAGCTGGAGATGGTTAGTGTGAAACAGAGGAGGCTGAAGGGAGCCCTCATTGCTGTCTACAACTACCTGAAGGGATGTTGTAGAGAGGCTGCAGCGGGGCTCTGCTCACAGGGAATTGGAGCCAGAGCAAAGGGGAATGGCCTCAAGCTGAGGCTGGGTGGGTGGGTTCAGACTGGACATTAGGAATAAGATTTTTATGGAGAGAAGGGTCAGGGACTGGAAGGAGCTGCCCAGGGAGGTGGTGGAGTCACCTACCCTGGAGTTGTTTAAGGGTGGTTTGGATGTGGTGCTTGGGGCTACAGTTTAGTATGAATCTTGTAGAGCTCTAGGTTGGATTTGGTGATCCTGAGGGGTTTTCCCAACTGATTCTGTGACTGAAGGAAACATTCCAGAGTTGCTCAAAGCCCTGTCTAAGGTGATCTAGCACTCACTGCAGAGGGAGAGGACTGAATGAGCTCTAAAGCTCTTTTTCCACCCAAAGCACTCCAATTTGATAAGGCTGCCAGCCAAGTCCTGGCATGGCTACCTCACCCCACCAAACCCTCTCTGATGCACCAGGCAAAAATGGGGTCTCCTAAAACTGGTTACCTGAGGCAGTTGCTAATGAAGCTTAACCATTAACGAGTACATTTAAGACCATTCTCACTGGCTGATGACAGCAACTTGCTCTCATCTTCACAAGTTGCTACCCAAACCTGA
>WAAF01003932.1:20910-32010 GCA_013400475.1 Tricholaema leucomelas | reverse complement strand
TACCTGAAGGGAGGCTGTAGCCAGGTGGGGTTGGGCTCTTCTGCCAGGCAAGCAGCAGCAGAACAAGGGGTCACAGTCTCAAGCTGTGCCAGGGCAGATCTAGGCTGAATGTGAGGAGGAAGTTGTTGGCAGAGAGAGTGATTTGCCATTGGAATGGGCTGCCCAGGGAGGTGGTGGAGTTACTGTGCCTGGAGGTGTTGAAGCAAAGCCTGGCTGGGGCACTTAGTGCCATGGTCTGGTTGATTGGACAGGGCTGGGTGCTAGGTTGGCCTGGATGAGCTTAGAGGTCTCTTCCAAACTGCTTGATTCTATGATTCTGAGGAATGAGCTGCCCAGGGAGGTGGTCGAGTCCACATCCCTGGAGGTGTTTAAGAGGAGGCTGGATGAGGCACTTAGTGCCAAGCTTTAGTTAATTTGAAGGGTTAGGATATTGGACTCGTTGATCTTAGAGGTCTCTTCCAGCCTGGTTAATTCTGTGATTCTATGATTCTGATGGAAGGATGCTGCAGCTGTGGAAAATTCTGGGTGCTCACACAAAAGAAAATTCATTTCAGGAGGTTCTCAGATGCAAGAAGGATCCATAGCTCTACGTGGAGAATCAAAAATGTCCTGGAATATCTGTGCTAAGTGCTGTGGAGAAGTTTAAGTGACACAAGCAGAGCCTAGATGAACATCCATGGTTGCACAATCAGTGGCTTCTGCCTGGAAGTTTTCTGTGGAGCTTTTGTCTGAGGATGTTCCTGTTTGAAAGCTTCAATGCTGCTTAAAGTTTGTTGGTGAGCTCTGGGAGCAGCTCAGCCTTGTGACCAGCCCCTTCAGCATGGATGTGCCCAGTGAAGAAGCTGTGGGGGCACTCCCTCCAGACTGTCATCCCTGGGAAACATTTGCCAGGACAGGAGAAGAAGACAGGAAGGGCTGGAGATGGAGAAAGGAGCAACATGCAAATCAGCCACGGTTGTGCTGGCGAAGGCTGCATGCGGCTCGAGCTGGTTTGGGCTGTGCTGGGGGGAGATGGCAGAGGTCGGGAGAGCCTCTGTTGCCAGGCAACACTCCCTGTATATTGGGAAGATAAATCCTATAATAATGGAAAGAAGGGATACTTCCTGAGCCCGCTGTTGATTTCTTTCTTCCTTTCTGGTTCTGCTTGCTCGGATCCCAGCTGCGGCATGAGGGAGCGAAATGACCTTTTAATGCCCTGAAGGAGCAAGAGGCTGATGAAAGCAAGGGCATCATTTTGTCTCTGCTGGCTCTATGGCTGTGGCACTGTGGGTGCAGGGGTGGCAGGAGGGCCAGCAGAGACAGGCACATGGGTTTTTGGAGGAAAAGGGGGTTGTGGAAAGGCCAATTCCTTATCTCCAGACACATTCCACTCGTGTACTACTTGCTTTTTGCAAACATTTGTGTGTTTGCTCTTTGCCTATCTCAAAGAAACTGTGGTTTGGACCCTGTGAAGAAGCTGATGTCTGGCTTTGAGCGGGCTGAGGCTCCCCAGCAGCCAACTCCCAGCCCCAGGTGACTGATCCCATCGGTTGCGACTCCAGCGAAAGCTCAGCTTGAGTAGCGAGCACCCGTGGCGAGCTGTTTGCAATCAAGCCAGAAGAGAAAGAGAGAGAGAGAGAGAAAAATCTCCCTCCCAAAGACGTTTAAACACTTCCAAACAGCGAGGAAAAGCGGGAGGAAATTGCCATGATTAAAGGGAGCAGAATCGTGGGCTTAATTTGTCACATATATCATTTGCTCTGACTCGTTCAGCCTGCTCTGCTATTTTCCATTAGTGCACTCCAGGGCTGCCACTGGGATGAGAAGGAGGAGTGACAAAGTGTGGTGAGGCTCTGGTTTGATGAGCGTTTGCTGAGCGTGCAGTCTGCTCTAGCTAATATCTTTGGACACGCTGTGGTTGTGCACCTTGGCCCTGGTAGTTAGCCCTTGCTCGGGCTTCATCCTGCTCTCCCCAGGAGAAGAGGAGGGGACTCCAAGGAGAAAATAAGGGAATGAAGGGAATGTCAAGGAGCAGAGGAGGGAACTCCAAGGAGAAGATGAGGGAATGCCAAGGAGAAGATGAAGGGACACCAGGGAGAAAGTGAGTGAACTCCAAGGAGAAGATGAGGGATCCAAGGAGAAGATGAGGGAACACCAAGGAGAAGATGAAGGGAGACCATGGAGAAGATGAGGGAACTCCAAGGAAAAGATGAGGCATCCAAGGAGAAGATGAGGGAACACCAAGGAGAAGATGAGGGAAAAGCAAGGAGAAAATGAGGGGTTGCCAAGGAGAAGAGGAGGGAAAGCCAAGGAGAAGAGGAGGCAACACCAAGCAGAAGAGGAAGGAATTCCAAGGAAAAGATGAGGGAATACCAAGGAGAAGATGAGGGAATGGCAAGGACAAGATGAAGGAACAACAAGGAGGAGAGTAGAAAATGACAAGGACAACAGGAGAGAATGCCAAAGAGGTGGTGAGGGAATGCCAAGGAGAAGATGAAGGGAGACCAGGGAGAAGATGAGGGAACTCCAAGGGGAAGATGAGGGAACTCCAAGGAGAAGATAAGGGAACACCAAGGAGAGATGAAGGAACACCAAAGAGAAGATAGAGGAACACTAGGGAGAAGATGAGGGAACTCTAAGGGGAAGATAAGTGAACTCCGAAGATAAGTGAACTCCAAGGAAAAGATGAGGGATCCAAGGAGAAGGAAGACCAGGGAGAAGAGGAGGAAACTCCAAGGTGAAGATGAGGGAACTCCAAGGAGAGATGAAGGAACACCAAAAAGAAGATAGAGAAACACTAGGGAGAAGATGAGGGAACTCCAAGGAGAAGATAAGGGAACACCAAGGAGAGATGAAGGAACACCAAAGAGAAGATAGAGGAACACTAGGGAGAAGATGAGGGAACGCTAAGGAGAAGATGAGGGAACTCCAAGGGCTGTTGGCTCCTCTTGTCCCACCATGACTTTTCTCCCCACTCTGTGAAGCAGAGGAACCAACGATGGGTTGCAGCCGTCGGGTGCCGGCAATGCCTCACGGCCTCTAGCCCAGGCACCGCACGGCTTCCATACGCAATTAGCTTACAGCAGCACAGTAAATATTTCATACCTCATAGCAAAGGTTGTTTAATTTTTCATTATTTTAAAGCTGCTCATGAATGTTTTACTCAGACAATCTCCTCCCGGTGGAGAGTGGAATGGGGAAGGCTTCCTGCAGTGTCAGATTGGGGCGGGTTGTGCTCCTGTCACCCTGCGCCCATGATAGGGGTTAACTTACCCTGCTAATGAGGACAGCTGGAGAAGGATACTCCAGCAAATGATTTAGATTGCATGGTAGGAATAAGTTCTTTACCATGAGGGTGGTGGAACTACCTGAGGGGTGGTTGTGGCCAGGAGGAGGTTGCTCTCTTCTCTCAGGTGGCCAGAGCCAGAACGAGAGGACACAGCCTCAGGCTGCGCCGGGGGAAGTTTAGGCTTGAGGTGAGGAGAAAGTTCTTCCCTGAGAGAGTCATTGGACACTGGAATGGGCTGCCCAGGGAGCTGGTGGAGTCACCGTCCCTGGAGCTGTTCAAGGCAGGATTGGACGTGGCACTTGGTGCCATGGTCTAGCCTTGAGCTCTGTGGTAACAGGTTGGACTTGATGATCTGTGAGGTCTCTTCCAGCCTTGGTGATACTGTGAGACTGTGATACTGGAACAGTTTGCCCAGGGAGGTGGTTGAGGCCCCATGCCTGGAGATATTGAAAATGAGGCTTGACAGGGCTCTGGGCAACCTTAACTAGTTGAAGATGCCTCTGCTCACTGCAGAAGGAGTTGGATGACCTGTGGAGGTCCCCTCCGACCCAGAGCATTCTGTGAAGGAGACCTACAAAAAAGCTGGGGAGAGACTTTTTAGGCTTTCAGGTAGTGACAGGACTGGGGGGAATGGAGCAAAGCTGGAGGTGAGGAGATTGAGAGTGGAGGTGAGGAGGAAGTTGTTGAGCATGAGAGTGGTGAGAGGCTGGAATGGGTTGCCCAGGGAGGTGGTTGAGGCCCCATGCCTGGAGGTGTTTAAGGCCAGGCTGGCTGAGGCTGTGGGCAGCCTGCTCTAGGCTAGGGTGTCCCTGGGCATGGCAGGGGGGCTGGAACTGGCTGCTCCTTGCGGTCTCTTCCAACCCTGACTGATTCTATGACTATATATCACCACAGGAAACAAACACTTCTACAGTCCTACAGTTTAATTACAACAGTAATTAAACTGCCTTTTATTCCATGGACTGAAAGGAGGTTGTAGCCAGGTGGGGTTGGTCTCTTCTCCCAGGCACCAGTGACAGAACAAGGGGACACAGCCTCAAGCTGTGACAGGTCAGGTTTAGACTGAAGGTTAGGAAGTTCCTCACAGAAAGAGTGATTGGCATTGGAATGTACTGCCCAGGGAGGTGGTGGAGTCCCCATCCCTGGAGATATTTAAGAGGAGGCTGAATGAGGCACTTAGTGCCATGGGTTAGTTAATGAGAAGAGTTAGGTGATAGGTTGGAGTCGATGATCCTAGAGGTCTTTTCCAACCTGGTTGATTCTGTGGTTCTGAGCTTCTGTGACTCAGCCACACTGACCCAAAAGAGAACAACCCACCCAGCACCTTCCACTTTTTGGTACTCCTTTCCAGTGTTGTCATTGCTTGGGAGCTGCAAAAAGATGTTGCAGAAAGTTTTGGAGCCAAAAGCTGTTGGTTCTGCTTGCGGTGTGATGGCCTTCCTGAAACGTCAAGCTCGGGAGTGACTCCTCAGAGCATCTCTTCTGCCACTGTCTTTGAGAGACAAACAGGTCTCTTTCTCTGCCACCCAAAAGTTTGATGGCTCTTCTGAAGTTAGGTGAGGTGATTTTTTCTTCCTGGTATCATGGCATGGACAGACATTGAAGTTCATTCCATGTGAAATGAGTGTCCACTGGGACAGGTACAGGTAGAGGCCAAAAGAAAGTGGCTTCTTTTCTGCTTGCTCTGGTGCAGAACCTCAAACCAAAAAGTGTCTTCTTTGGACTAATTCCATGTCCTTTTGGGGCTAATTCCATGTCCTTTGGGGGTTAATTCCATGTCCTTTTTTTGGCTAATTCCATGTCTTTTTGGGGCAAATTCCATGTCCTTTTGGAGCTAATTCCATGTCCTTTTTTTGGCTAATATTATATCCTTTTTGGGCTAATTCCATGTCCTTTTTTTGGCTAATTCCATGTCCTTTTGGAGCTAATTCCATGTCCTTTTTTTGGCTAATATTATGTCCTTTTTGGGCTAATTCCATGTCCTTTTTTTGGCTAATTCCATGTCCTTTTGGAGCTAATTCCATGTCCTTTTTTTGGCTAATATTATGTCCTTTTTGGGCTAATTCCATGTCCTTTTTTTGGCTAATTCCATGTCCTTTTGGGGCTAATTCCATGCCCTTTTGGAGCTAATTCCATGTCCTTTTTTTGGCTAATATTATGTTATTATGTCCTTCTTGGGATAATTCCATATCCTTTTGGGCTAATTCCATGTCCTTTTTTTGGCTAATTCCATGTCCTTTTGGGCTAATTCCATGTCCTTTTTTTGGCTAATATCACATCCTTTTGGGGCTAATTCCATGTCCTATTTTTACGGCTAATTCCATGTCCTTCTGGGGCTAATTCCATGTCCTTTTTTTGGCTAATTCCATGTCCTTTATTTGGCTAATTCCATATCCTTTTGGGCTAATTCCATGTCCTTTTTTTGGATAATATCATGTCCTTTTGGGGCTAATTCCATGTCCTTTTGGGGCTAATTCTATGACCTTTTTTTGGCTAATTCCATGTCCTTTTGGGGCTAATTCCATGTCCTTTAGGGGCTAATTCCATGTCCTTTTGGGCTAATTCCATGTCATTTTTTTGGCTAATTCCATGTCCTTTTGGGGCTGTATTCCATGCCCTTTTCACTCAGCCATTGCATTAGTGGTCTTCCCTCAAATGTTTCTGGGATGACCACTTCATTTCTTCTCTAGTTCTCCTTTTACCGGTGAAGAAAGTGAAGAGCATCTTTGCTTGTGACATTTGCCACCTTGGCTTTTAATTCTGAGTGCCTCGGGACTCAGACACTTGCCTGCCTCCCTGCAGAGCAAAATGAGGGCAAACTGAGTTGTCTGAACCTAAATTAAGTCTTCAGGAAAGGACTTGGGACTTTAATCCCAACCAGTAACTCAACCATGCAGGACACATTCACAGCATGGTGTCACTTAGATGTCTGCTCCTGCTCCCCACCTACTGCCCAGATCCTTCTGCAGTATCAAGAAATAGATTGCCCAAAGCCTTAATCATCTGTGAGCCAGATCAGCTCCTTCCACTTGTGTTTGCTGACCTGTTATTTGCTGCACAGCCAGGTTTGAGTGCACAGCCTTGTGGCAGTTGTGTTTTTGGGAGACCTGTCTGGAAATAGCTCCTCCTTTTTAGTCTGGAGAAGAGAAGACTGAGAGGGGATTTAATCAATGTTGTCTGAGGGCTGGGGGTCAGGAGGAGGGGGACAGACTCTGCTTGCTGCTGCCTGCAATAGGATATGCAGCAATGGGTGGCAGCAGCAGCGCAGGAGGCTCCAGCTCAACACGAGGGGGAACTTCTTCACTGTAAGGGTCCCAGAGCACTGGCACAGGCTGCCCAGAGAGGCTGTGGAGTGTCCTTCTCTGTAGGCTTTCTAGGCCTGTCTGGATGTGTTGCTGTGTGACCTGAGCTAGGTTGTCTGGTCCTGCTGTGGCAGAGGGGTTGGACTGGATGATCTCTTTGGGTCGCTTCCAACCCCTGACATCCTGTGAGCCTGTGATCCCTTCCAGTCTCCCTTCCCCCTCTTCTGCAAAGAGAAAGGATACTGAGAGTGTCCTCCAATCCACTGCTCTTTCTCTGTGTCTCCCTCTCCTTGACAAGCAAACAGCCTGACTGAGAGGGCACCCATCATTTGAAAACCCTTTTCCTCTACAGAAAAGGAGGAATGCATGAGATAAAGGGCACCAAGAAAAGGAATACAAGTGATAAATGGCAATTACTAGGCCAGCTCAACTAGTGAACTGTCTGGGATCAGCTCATTAGAGGCCATCTCCTTTCTTGTTCACCTGCCCTTATTTCAGACACCTGCCCAAGCTGTGTTTCAGCTCACAGGCTGACGATCCTCACGCTTGCTGCAAGTGCACAGAGCAGAATTTATCCCACAGGCAGCCTGATGTGATTTGAACAGCTTTGGTCAGGCTTGGTGGGGGTCTTCTCATGGAATTCCAGCAGTTTGGACACCCAGGGGTAATTGTGTTATTGGTCTTAGTTCAAACCAGCAATTCAGACATGCTGCTACCGCATGCTTGGTGTGAGCCATGGTCTTAGCAGAGAGCTGCCAGCAAAATCCTCATGGAAACGTTATCAAGAGAATGCTGCAGCTGGGGTGCACTTTTCTGACCTTCCCCTGGGCCCTTGGAAACTGCATTTAGTTGTCCTGTGGCAGAAGGACTCTGGAAAGAGTTTTGTGGTGGCCTCTCCCTGAGAGCTCGAATCTCACATGGGATGAAGGTGACAGCAGGAGGGCCTGAGGGATCACCTTCCCCTCCTGCACTCTCAGCCTGAGCCCCTCAGCATCTTCCTCTCAAATACAGCATCTTTCCCCTGAGCTGCCTCAGGCTTTGGGAAGAGATTCTTGGAGATGCTCACCATCTGTCACCACACCATACCCAAACACCAGGCTGTGCTCCACAGGGACAGTCCCTCCTTCATGCCTCCATTTCACAGGCTGCCAACTTCACACTCACTCTTTCATGCTCCCACAACTGCTGTTTATGTCCCATTCAATCAGGCAAGGGTCTAAGTTGCACTTAGGCTTAGATTTCCACTCTTTCCCCTGGGGCAGGAGTTGCATCACAGAATCATTTTGTTTGGAAGGGACCTCTAAGATCATTGAGCCCAACTGTAAACACAGCCCTGCCAGGTCACCACTAAGCTACATCGAAGCAGCTTTTGAACCCCTCCAGGGACAGGGACTCCACCACCTTCAGTGGCAGCCTCTTCTAGGGACTGACAGCCCCTCTGGGGAAGAAAATGTTCCTCATTTCCAACCTAAAATATCTCCTGTGAGCAACTTGAGGATGTTTGCTCTCATCCGGTTTAAGAGGGACAGGGATCTGCTGGAGGGAGTCCAACTGAGGGCTAGGAGGATGATGAGGGGACTGGAGCACTGCCTGATGAGGAGAGGCTGAGGGACCTGGGGCTGTTTAGCCTGGAAAATGGAAGACTGAGAGGGGATTGAATCAATGTTTATAACCATCTGAGGTCTGGGGGTCAGGAGTGGGGAACAGGCTCTGCTCACTACTCCCTGGGATAGGACAAGCAGCAATGGATGGAAGCTGCAGCACAGGAGGTTCCAGCTCAACACAAGGGGGAACTTCTTGACTGTAAGGGTCCCAGAGCACTGGCACAGGCTGCCCAGAGAGGCTGTGGAGTCTCCTTCTCTGGAGCCTTTCCAGGCCTGTCTGGATGTGTTGCTGTGTGACCTGAGCTAGATTGCATGGTCCTGCTGTGGCAGGGGGGTTGGACTGGATGATCTCTTTGGATCCCTTCCAACCCCTGACATCCTGTGAGCCTGTGACATGGACCTGATGGAGCAGGTCCAGAAGAGGGCTATGAAAATGACCAGGGGGATGAAACACCTCTGCTACAAGGACAGGCTGAGAGAGCTGGGGTTGTGCAGCCAGGAGAAAAGAAGGCTCCAGGCAGACCTAATAGCAGCCTGCAAGTACCTGTAGGAGGCTACAAGAAGGCTGCAGAGGGACTGTTTGCAAAGGCCTGCAGGGATGGGATGAGGGAGAATGGTTTGAAATGAGTGAAGAGGAGATTGAGATTGGATGTTAGGAACAAGTACTTTACCATGAGGGTAGTGGGACACTGCCACAGGTTACCCAGGGAGGTGCTTGAGGCCACATCCCTGGAGCTATTCAAGGTGATGCTCAACAGGGCTCTGGGTAACGTGATTTAACGGAAGAGGGGTTTGAACCAGATGACATTTGGAGGTCTCTTCCAACCCAGGCCATTCTGTGATTCCATGATTCCAATATTCCTGGGAGGGTAGGGTCCTGTCATCCAAAAATCCAAGGGAGAGGGTTTGGAAACATTCAGCTCACAGTAGCCTTGAGCTGCAAGTGATGAAAAAGGAGACTAAACCAACAAACATCAGGACAAAATTCTCTCCCAGGGAGTGAGTCAGATGGAGATGAATGATCTAACACGAGGGAGAGATTTCCCACCATGTGTCTTCTACAGCCACTTGTTGCAAGCCTATGAAACCCTAAGAAAGTTTTCTCCAACAGTGAAATCACCTCACCAAAGGAGATGATTGAGGCTCCATCCCTGGAAGTGCTTAAAAGACAAAGATGTGGGATGGTCTAGTGCCATGGACTAGTTGATTGGGTAGGGCTGGGCAATAGGTTGGGCTGGATGAGCTTGGAGCTCTCTGCCAACCTGGTTGATTGTATGATTCTATGATGCTTTTAGCACCAGGCTTGGTAGAGTTAGGGAATGGCTGAACTCAATCACCTTTTCCAACTGAAACAATTTGGATTCTAAGTCACCTTTATCCAGAACAGCATCACTGAGTCCAACTAAGGTGGTACAGGCAATGGCTGAACTTGATCACCTTTTCCAACTGAAACAATTTGGATTCTAAGTCACCTTTATCCAGAACAGCATCACTGAGTCCATCTAAGGTGGTACAGGCAATGGCTGAACTCGATCACCTTTTCCAACTGAAACAATCTGGATCCTAAGTCACCTTTACCTAAAACAGCATCACAGAGTCCATCTAAGGTGGTACAGGGAATGGCTGAACTTGATCACATTTTCCAACTGAAACAATTCAGTTCCTAAGCCACTTTTATCAAAAACAGCATCACTGAGTCCATCTAAGGTGGTACAACCACGCTGATCCAGACCAGATTTTTCCCTTCACCTCCCCTGTCTGAAAACATGCTGCTACCATAGTGTCAGACAGGGAAGAGACTCCCCTTTGTCTCTTCATTCACAGAGAAGAATCCATCACAGAACACTTCTCACCTGCCTCAGCCACAGGTAAATCCCAGACCAGACTTTTAATGTTACACTCGAAGCCTTTTGCCTCCTTCCATGGGACAAATAAAGTCCAATCACATGCAAAAAAAAAACAACAACAACAAAACCACTCCAAACCCTCCCTTTGATTTCTTGAATTCTTTCCACTCCGAGATGTCTTCTGGCACCGAGCCTCACGCAGAAGGGATGAGCCCAGCCTGTGCCAAAACGCAACTCAAGCCCTCGCTTCCCTCTCCGTGTCAGATTTTTATCATAACTTCACTTTGAATACATGTATGCATTAAAAAAAAAAAAGAGGAGGGGAAGGGGAGGGGGGGGTTGGAAATCAATAAAAAGAAGGAAAGGGAAAAGAAAAAGGACAAGGGGGAAAAAAAAAAAAAGGACATTCAATTTGAAAACAAGAAAGCTTTGAAATGTGAGCCGGGCTGGAGCTCGGCACCGCGGGCTGCTGCCGAGCGAACCTCGCCGGGCTGCCGGCGTCCCCGGCCCCGCTGCCCCGCCGAGCAAAGCCTTTTGTCTTCGCAGCACGGCGGGGCTGAGCTGCGAGGGCCGAAGTCCCGGAGAGCAGGCAGCTTGTTTGCAAGAAAAAGGGGGCAGTTTTCTTTGCCTTTTTAAGAAAAATAATCTGCCGTTTGATTTTTTTTTTTTTTCCTCTCCTCCCCCCTCTCCTCCTTTCTATATCTGCACAAACGCTGCAATTCTTGGTGGGAATTTTCCCCCCCACCTCGCGTTTTTTTTCCTCTCCCTTTTCTTTTTCTTCCTTTTTCCCCCCCTCCTTTTTTTCCCCCCTCCTTTTCTCCCTCTTATATTTTTCTTCCCTTTTCCCCCCTTCTTTGTTTTCTTCCTTTTTTTCTTCCTTTCACCCCCTCCTTCTTTTTTCCCCCTCCTTTTCCCCCACCTTCTCCTTTTCCCCCACCTCGTCCTTTTCCCCTACCTCCTCCTTTCCCTCCTCTTTTATTTTTCTTCCCTTTTTTGCCCTTTTTTTTTCCTTCCTTTTTTCTTCCTTTCCTCCCCCCCTTTTTCTTTCGCTCGTTCGTCTTCCTTGAGCTCTTTCTCGC
>WAAF01003932.1:1105-20669 GCA_013400475.1 Tricholaema leucomelas | reverse complement strand
TTTCTTCCTTTTTTCACCTCCCTTTTTTTTCCTTCCTTTCCCCCCCTCCTTTTTTCCCCTCCCCATTCTATTCCTCCCTTTTATTTTTCTTCCCCATTTTTTCCTTTTATTTTCTTTCTTTTTTTCCCCTTTTCTCCCTCCTTTTTTCTCCCTCCTCGTTTTTCCCCCTGTTCTTTTTTCCCTCCTACTTTTCTTCCTTTGCCCTCTCCTTTTTTCTCCCTCCTCCTTTTTCCCCCTGTTCTTTTTTCCCTCCTACTTTTCTTCCTTTGCCCTCTCCTTTTTTCTCTCTCCTTTTTATTCATTTTATTCTTCTTCCTTTTCCCCCTCTCCTTTTTTCTCCCTCCCTTTTATTCATTTTCTTTTTCTTCCTTCCCCCCATTTTTTTTCTTCCTTTTTTTTCTTCCTTCTCCCCCTTCCTTTTTTCCCCCTTCCCTCATTTTTCCCTCCCTTTTATTTTTCTTCCTTTTTTTCTTTCTTATTTTTCTAGTCCTTATTTTCCCCTCCTTTTTTTCCTTCCTTCCCCCCTTCTTTTTTTCCATCCCTTTTACTTTTCTTCCTTTTTCTCCCTCCTTTTTATCCCCTCCCTTTTATTTTTCTTCCTTCCCCCCTTTTTCCCCCTGTTTTTTCTTCCTTCCCCTCTTTCTTGTTTTCCCCTTCCCCCTTTTTACCCTGCCCTTTTATTTTCCTTCCTTTTCCCCCTCTTGTTTTTCTTCTTCTTTTTTGTTCTTCTTTTTTTATTCTTCTTTTTTTCCTTCCTTTTTTTCTTCCCTTTTTCTTCCCTTTTTTCCTTCCTTTTTTTCCCTTTTTTCTTCTTTTTTTTCCCTTCCTTTTTTCTTTCTTTTTTTCTTCCTTTTTTCTTTTTTCTTCCTTTTTCCTCCTTTTTTTCCCCCTTTTCCCCCCTCCTTCTTTTTCCCCCCTCCCCTTTCATCCCTTCCTTTTATTTTTCTTCCTTTTTTTCTTTTTTTGTGTGTCCTTTTTTCTCTTCCTTTTTTATTCTTCCTTTTCTTTTCCTTCCTTTTCCCCTCTCCTCTTCCCCCCTCCCTTTTTTTTCATCTCTTTTATTTATCTTCCTTTCCCCCCCACCCTTTTTTTGTTTCTTTCCTCCCTTTCTTTCCCCCCACTAACAAACACTCCACTGTCTTTCCCAGGATAAAAAAGGGTGGGGGGAAAGGAGAGGCTCGAGCCCCTCCTTCCCAAACCCAACCAGCAACACATTTAATTTAATAGGGAATTAATACCATTAGCAGATTAAATACAGCAGCAGCCTCAGCTCTCTGCATTCCTCCTAGAGAAGCAGATGGGGGAGAGGGAGGGGTGTGTGCTTATCCATCACATGCTGACAGGAAAGTGGGAATGAGCCAAGCTGGGCAACATGACACACATTGGCATGGTGGAGTTTGGTGGTGTCCTCTCACAACCCTCTATCATGCAAGGAAGTGTGTGGTCCAGAGAAAAGGTCAAACCAATATGCTCTGGCCAAACCAGTAGGAGTGGCTGCTGCCCTAGCAGGGTGGCCATGGGACAGAGGTTGGATGAAGACTCAGGAAAAAAAATGGTTTTGGGTGCATTGCTTCTGCCAAGCCTCAGTTTCCTTGTCTGTAAATGGGGCAGAAAGACATTGAAGCATAGAATCATTTGGGTTTGGTTTGAAAGGACCTTCAGAGCTCACCCAGTCCAACCTCCCTGCAGTAAGCAGGGACATCTTCAACAGATTGCTCAGACCTCATCTAACCTGACCTGTAATGATTCCAGGGATAGAACATCTCTCTGGGCAGTCTGGGACAATGTCTCTCCACCCTCAGCATCAAAGATTTCTTCCTTCTGTCTAGTCTGAATCTCTCTCTTTTTATTCAAACCCATCACCCCTTGTGCTGTTAAAAAGTCAGTCCCCATCTTTCTTACATGCCTCTGAGTATTGAAAGGCCACAAGAAGGTCTCCCTGGAGCCTTTTTTTCTCTAGTCTGAGTAACCCCAACCCTTTCAGACTGTCCTCACAAAACCTGTGCTCCAGACCCTGCATCAGTTTTGTTGCCCTTCTTTAGAGCTCCAGCACCTCTCATCTTGCTGAATCCTTCCCTTTGCTCTTGCTCCTAAACCCTGTCCCAAATATCCTCCGTGCCAGTCCAGAGGAACAGGAGAAACCAGGGTCTGAAAAGGGTTTTTGGGTGAGGCAATTTAAGGAAGATGCCATCAGGGGAAGTGAAAAAAGCAGCCAAGGGAAATTCTGCACATCCAGAAGCTCCTACGTGTGCAGATCATAGAGTCATAGAATCAAGCAGGTTGGAAGAGACCTCCAAGCTCATCCAGGCCAACCTAGCCCCCAGCCCTGTCCAATCAACCAGACCATGGCACTAAGTGCCTCATCCAGGCTTTGCTTGAACAACTCCAGGGACAGTGACTCCACCACCTCCCTGGGCAGCCCATTCCAATGCCAATCACTCTCTCTGCCAACAACTTCCTCCTAACGTCCAGCCTAGACCTGCCCTGGCACAACTTAAGACTGTGTCCCCTTGTTCTGTTGCTGCTTGCCTGGCAGAAGAGCCCAACCCCACCTGGCCTCAGCCTCCCTTCAGGTAGTTGTAGACAGCAATGAGGTCACTCCTGAGCCTCCTCTTCTCCAGGTTGCACAACCCCGGCTCCCTCAGCCTGCTTGGGATGCGGCTTGGGAGTTGCTCTGGGGAAAGGTGGAGCAGAGCAGAAATGAGGAGGACCTGGGAGAGATGAGGAGGTTGCAGATGAAGAACAAGCCGCAGGTGATGTGAAGGAAGTGCAGCGTGAGCGAGAGGCTTTGAAGAGAGAAAGGAAGGGAATGAGGCCAACAGAAGCATCACTGAGGCTGGTCAAACATCGCATTTTTGGCAGCTGTGCTCCAAAATGTTCAAGGAGCCCACAGGAAAAAAAAAAAATAAAGAAATGAAGAGAAACCACTTCAATAAATGCTCAAAAAAAAAAAAAACCAGACAAGAGCCTTTTATTTTAATATGATTTGCACAGCATTTTTGTTAGTCATTGACAGGATTCCCTCCCTCCCTGGCCGAGGCACCTGGGAGGAGAGGGAGGGATGAATAGAGGGAGGACGAAAAGAACAATGAGGGGATGCTGGCCCACGCCGCTGGCACCACTCCACCAGCCCCAGTGGGATGAGCTGGCAGAGGATTTTGGTCCATCACTGACAGTCTGTGGAGAGATGAAGGAGCTGAGCAGAGCCTCTGTGTGTGTGTGTGTGTGTGTGTGTGTGTGTGGTGGGGGATATTTTGGGTTCCTATCCAGGGAGGATGTTCTTTCGCTGTGTGCCTTGTGACACCTCCACAATCTCAATCCCATTTCATGGTCTCTTGGTGTAGAATCATAGAATCAGTCAGGGCTGGAAGGGACAACAAGGAGCATCTTGTTCCACCCCCCCCTGCCACGGGCAGGGACACCTTACACTAGATCAGGCTGTCCACAGCCTCATCCAACCTGGCCCTAAACATCTCCAGGGGTGAGGCTTTCACCACCTCCCTGGGCAGTCTGTTTCAGGGTCTCACCACCCTCATGCTGAACAACTTCTTCCTAACATCCAGTCTGAATCTACCCATTTCCAGCTTTGTTCCATCCCCCCTCCAGTCCTGTCACTACCTGACAGCCTAAAAAGTCCCTCCCCAGCTTTCTTGTAGGCCCCAATACCAAATGATACTGGGGAAAGAGCATCCTCTGGTACCAGGCACATCACTCTTGGTTTCCATCTACATGTGGAAGAGAGGGCTGAAACCAGCTGGGTTCCACCAGACCTAGGCCTATGTTGCCTCGTTTCATGGGCCATGGTGGTGCCTGGCACCTCTCAAGCCACCCACACACAGTCCAGATCCTCCACATGAAGCCATCAGCCCACCAAAACCTTTGCCCTTAAAGGGGTAATGAGACAGTGTCCCAGGTTACCTGGAGAGGTGGTAGATGCCCCATCCCTGGAACCATTCCAGGTCAGGTTGGACAGGGAAGATGCCCCATCCCTGGAACCATTCCAGGTCAGGTTGGATAGGGAAGATGCCCCATCCCTGGAACCATTCCAGGGCAGGTTGGATAGGGAAGATGCCCCATCCCTGGAATCATTCCAGGTCAGGTTGGATAGGGAAGATGCCTGCCCCATCCCAGGAACCATTCCAGGTCAGGTTGGACAGGGAAGATGCCCCATCCCAGGAACCATTCCAGGTCAGGTTGGACAGGGAAGATGCCCCATCCCTGGAACCATTCCAGGGCAGGTTAGAGGTGGTAGATGCCCCATCCCAGGAACCATTCCAGGTCAGGTTGGATAGGGAAGATGCCCCATCCCTGGAACCATTCCAGGTCAGGTTGGATAGGGAAGATACCCCATCCCAGGAACCATTCCAGGTCAGGTTGGATAGGGAAGATGCCCCATCCCTGGAACCATTCCAGGTCAGGTTGAACAGGGCTGTGAGCATCCTGGTCTAGTTGAAGATTACAGGCTCACAGGATGTCAGGGATTGGAATGGACCCAAAGAGATCATCCAGTCCAACCTTCCTGCCAGAGCAAGACCATACAATCTAGCACAGATCACAGAGAAACACGTCCAGACATGCCATGAAAGGCCTTTCTCCAGAGAAGGAGACTCCACAATCTCTCTGGGGAGCCTGTTCCAGTGCTCTGTGAGCCTTACAGTAAAGAAGTTCCCTCTTGTATTGAGGTGGAACCTCCTGTGCTGCAGCTTACATCCAAGATGCCACTGTTGACTTTAAATCTTTAAAGGTCTCTTCCAAACTAGTCTATGTCTCTCTGAGAGCTGCCCAGCACCTAAATTCCTGTTGCCATCAGGATCTGGCTGCAAGAGACATTTCACACGTGGGGATGGGTTGCTCCTCTCCACAGCCTGTCCAAGGGAGGGATGCAGCAAGCCCTGTGGTAGGGTGCCAAAGGTGGAAGGTTCAGCCAAGCCAACAGCACCCTGACACCTCCAGTGCCACATGCACCTCTCCCACCCACATCCCCCTTCCCAGAGCCCTCAGCCATCCTGTTTTACATTAGGTACATTAACTTTTGGACTCTTAATCCCCTTCATGGAATAAATCACTCCTTCTAGCCTGATAACTCCTCTTCCCCTTAAGCTATCATCTTGGTCTTTCATTCCAAGCAGGATTTGAGACTCTCCCTGCTGTCTGCAATCAAGCTGCATTCTTTCAGCAATTATTTTGTGTCGTTGCTCTCCCCTTCAAAAAAAAAACACAACCCCAAAAAACTTCTGGGGCTAGCATCCTTTTTAGCTTGCAGGCTTCCTGTTGCTGCTAATCTCCAGCCAAGAGGTCCCTTCATTCCCCCCTCCACTGTCTGACACCAGCCCTGGATATGGAACTTGGTCAAAAATGCTTTCTCAACACATGTTTGTCAGGATGGAGAGCTCGCATCTGTGCTTGGTGGTGCAGTGTCATGTTCCCCGTCTGTGGGGGGGACAGCAGGGGAGTGGGGCTGAGCTAATGGACCAGATCAGGTTCTCTTTGCTGACAAAGATAACAGAAGGAAGCTGGAAGTGTATGAGAGAGAAATGGAAGGGGGGGGGGGAAGGGAAGAAAGGAGAAGGGCTGAGTGCTGTGGGAAGGGCAAAGAGCCACAGAGGAGTCTTTGCTGCTCCAAGCTGTGGGGCTGAGGATGGATTTGCTGCAATCTCTTGGAACCGTGGTGAGTAGCTGCAACACACAGCTTGACCTCACACCAGGGGACACCTTGCTTGTGTGAACATTGATCATCCTTCTTCTCCTGCTGCAGAACCATAGAATAGAATAACAGAACCATTTTGGTTGGAAGAGACCTTTAAGACCATCAGATTCAAACATTGCTAAACCATGTCCCTCAGCACCACATGTCCATGGCTTTGAAATCCCTCCAGGGTTGGGCACTACCCTGAGCAGCCTGCTCCAGGCCTTGGCAACCTTTCTGGGGAAGAAATTCTTCCTCATGTCTGAGCTAAACCTCCCCTTGACAACTTGAGTCCATTTCCTCTTGTCCTATCAATTGTTCCCTGGTGTAGGGGACAGATCCGGCAATGGCTCCATCTTCCTTTCAGGTAATCGTAGAGAGTGAGAAAGCCTCCCTCAAGTCTCCAGGCTGTCAACCAACACCCTGAGGTCTTTTTCCATTGGGCAGCTTCCAGCCACTCTGCCCCAAGCCTGAAACATTGTTTGGAGTAGAGGATGCAGGAGGAAGGAGGTCCACAGCTCACTCTCCCTGACCTGGCTGATGGGCACTGGGATGCTGTAAATGGGCTCCACCAGAGAAAGCAGGGTTGGGTGGTGGAGACCTGGAATGTGCTGGCTACATCCTTCCTGGAGTGCAGACCACAGAAGGAGTGATAGAGGGAATGAGGTGATTTATTCAGAGGTCAGGGAGGAGCTCACCCTCCATGTTACATGATTCACCTCTTCATTTATGGGATGCTTCTGAGTGCTGGGCCAGGCTCCCACAGACCCAAATGGGAGCTGATGGGGCTGGGGTCTGTTGTGACAGGGCAGAGTCTGTGCTTGCCCAGCCCAGGAATCCCCTCTGCAAAGTGCTGTCACCGTGGCAGCTCCATGGTGAGAGATCCTGAAGGAGCAAAGGATGAAACCCTTCATTTTCCTTTGTTTTTGTTCTGGGGCTGGATCCATCCACACCTCTCAGGAGGGCTTTTGATAGCAACCATCTTCAGAAGCCACCCATGGTGCTAGTTCCCCTGTCACAGCCCTTTCCAGAGGGTGCTCACAGCAAAAGGGACTTCCTCCAGCATGTGCCCTGAAACTACTCAAAGCACAGCCCTGGTTGGGGGATGGATTTTTGCCCTTCCAGAAGGAAGAAGGGAAAAAAAAACCAAACCCAGGGCAGTTCAGGTGCTCACAGCAAAAGGGACTTTGTCCAGCGTGTACCCTGAAACTACTCAAAGCACAGCCCTGGTTGGGGGATGGATTTTTGCCCTTCCAGAAGGAAGAAGGGAAAAAAACCCCAAACCCAGGGCAATTTTACACTGATTTGTTAGTTTGAATATTGGGACAATGGGAATGAGGGTCATCAGCAAACATGGACAGGTTGTAAGGTGTAGGTGGGCCTGGTTTCATCTGCTGGGATGGTCCAGAGGTGCATGGAGGGACCATCCCCATGGTGTTAGCAGCTGTCTCATGAGGATAAATCACACAGTGAAGGTTCCCTGTGCGTGGTGGTGGTGATTTAAGAAGTGTCCTGAGTGCTGCCCTGCTATGGTGAAGCCCACTTGAGCAAACCCTTCACCTGAAGCATTAAGTGGGTAACACCGTGGGCAGGATGTCTCAGGAGTGCATCCCTGTGGATTCACAGCCTTCCTCACCCCTTCCTACTCACGCTCACTCCCACAGCCAGGCACTACATCCATGAAATCCAGCCACATTCCTGAGACCACACAGATAACAAGAGGTATAAAAAGGGATTTGCTTTGTTCAGCCACTTCTCTGCTTCTGTGTGTGAATAAAACCATCTTGGACAAGGTCCTGACAGAAGAATTAAACCTGCAAAGAGGAAAAACGTTTTCCAGAAGCTCTTAGCCTCACAGCTCTGTGACAGGCTCTGTGTAACACCAGCGCTGGGTTCTCTGCTGCTGCTCTTTGGCATCTCTCTGCCATCACAGAGTGTGCCAATACCCCTCCAGAGGGGTATGGGTGGGACCAAGGGGGTGTTAGGAGCTGCAGAGCTGTCCTGCCTGGGCACGTTGTGGCTGTGAGGATCTCAGAGCCCTGTGCTGGCTCCAGGGTCTGCAGAAAGCTGCCGTGCTGGGGCGATTAGAGGAGGTGAGTACGTGACACAAATTCGGCTCTGTCTCATCAAGTTAAGGGAAATTCTTTAGCTCACCTTGGGGTGGTTTGGCCTTTGAACCAAAGATCTTCCCCCTGAGCCCCATCCTTGGGATGCTGAGGATGCAACACAGCCAGACTTGCATCCCCGTGGGGCCATCCCACTGCTCTCCCCAGCACCCTGCGGCAGCCCAGCCAGGCAGACTCACTGGCCAGGAGGATGCTCAGAGGGCTGCAGCAGCTCTGCTGTGAGCACAGACTGAAAGAGTTGGGGCTGTGCAGGCTGAAGANCCTTCCAACCCTTCTATGATTCTATGATCTGTAGGAAGAGGCTGCTGTTGTCCATCTCTGCATGCTGGGAGGGATTTGGCCACCACAGCCTTTGCCCAGTGGCTTTCATCTGCCTGCTGCAGGCAATGACAGAGCAGGAGTTGCAGGGGATCACCTTCTGCTCTGCTTCCAGCCCCAGCCCAAAGCTCTGCTCCCAGGGATGCTGCTGTGCAGCTGGGGAAGGTTAAAGAATTCAGAGAAGTGTTTGGTTTTTTTTCTGGGCTCTGCAGCCCCAGGGCATGGCAGGAGGCAGCTTGGGGTGATGTGGCACCCCTTTACACCCACCAAGAGATGGCATGGGTGCCCACTGCATGGGACAGTGTCTCATTCTCTTGCTCCCACTACAGGCACTGTGCTTCTGTCATGAATTCTTGGCTGTGCCAGTCCACACTGAGCCAAGGACCAAGGCTTTCAGCAGCCAGTCCCTAGCCAGACCCCACTGACACCGTCTGTGCCATTGGCTGTGGTCATGGTGCAGAGAATCCCACCACAAAGCAGGTGAGATATGAGGGCTCCCAACTGGACTCTTAAATAAACAACTGCAAGGAGCCAGGCTCGGGAGCAGGAATGAAAGCAAAGCGAAGCTGGAATGAAATCCTCCTCCTCTTCTCTCCATCCTCTTCTGTTTTTTTTCACCAATGACATTTACTCTGTTTAATAAAAGGAGAATTTATGTTTGACTCCCATAATGGTGCCTTTTAATCTCCAGGACCTTGATACTTTAGGCCTGAGTGTGCTCGTGTGCACCCAAAAGAAGCTAGTGTGAGTCCTAGGCTGGAGGTGGAGGAGGGGACAGGAGGGGTAGTGAACGGCTGGAGGGACTGGGGCCACGAAGCCCAGCGTTGCAAAGGGCTTTAGGAGATGTGTTAAACCCTTGCTGCTAATTCCAAAGATCTGGGAGGGCTCAGGGTTGTCTGAATCGGAGCATCACAGATGGCTTCGGAGAGCAGCTACTGCTGAGGGGTGTCTGGGGCCGTCCCACAGCCCCTCTGTGAAGTGGTTATCACTTCTGGAAGGAGGAAGAGACAGAAGCCCCTGGAAATAAAACACTGAAGTTTCCATTAGTGACATCTCTGAGCTAGCCAGAGCTGATCAGCTCCAGATGGGATTTCAGACTCCAATTATTGCTTCTTGCACAGAGGAGGGTGAGGGGCTGGGGGTCCTGTGCTCAGGGTGGACTCAAGGCTTGTGAGTGGGCAAAGAGGTGCTGCAGGTGGAGGGCAGGAAGGTGGGGAAAGGGGGAGGGTGTAGGGCTGAGGGAATGGTGAGATGATGAGGGTAATTGTGAGCTGTTGGGATGCTGGGATCTCAGGTGGGTGAGACTGGAGTAGTGAGATGGTTGGATGGTGGAATGGTGGGGTTGTGTTGTGTGGTGGGCAGGGAGCCCTTCTGCAGCCCCTGAGATGTCCACACAGGCTGGGTGGTGGGAGAGGGGAAGGGCAGAGCCAAGTGAAGTAGTAGACTGGAGTAGTGGGGTGGTCAGATGGTGGAATGGTAGAGTAGGGTGTAGTGGGGTTGCGTCATGCTGGGACAGTGGTGTGGTGGGCAGGGAGCCCTTCTGCAGCCCCTGAGATGTCCACACAGGCTGGGTGGTGGGAGAAGGGAAGGGCAGAGCCAAGTGTCGCAGCCCTGCTGTGAGGCTCTCTACAGCTTTCTGCACATGAAACTAAAGGAATCCCCAATTCACTGGGGCTGGCAGTGCCAGAGGTGCAAATCCACCCCTCTGTTAAGAAACACAGGAAGAAAGCCATCACCAGCCTCTGATCACTCCATGAGGCAAGAGCAGCTCGAAGCTGCTGCCAGTACTTCCCCATTCCCACCAGTCCATGCCTTGCTCGGGGCTCTCTGCAGGGCCATGGGTCCAGGGTTCCCAGTCCCAGCTTGCCCTGGACGAGGCTGTCAGCAAGCAGGGCCATGGGGTGGGCTGGCAGCTGCCAGCACTTGGTGATAGTGAGGGGTGGCTCAGTTCCAGGGACGCCGGGACACATCCCAGTGGGACCCGCATGGCACTTGGGGCTCCTTCCTCCCCCTGCTGATTAATGACTGCGAAGCTCCCGAGGGAACAGAGCATTTCCTTTACCCAATTAGAGCCCAAGACGTTATCTCATTTATTCTGGAGGCGGCAACATGTAAGAATTCGGTTTTTTTCCAGGGTATTTCCCAGGACATTTTTTCTCCCAGGGCTGCTTTTTGGAGCTGCTGCTGTCAGGCAGGACGGATGGGCTCCGGCGCACGTTGCTGTCGGGGCGAGCGAGCAGGTCTGGCTTTTCTTGGGGAGGTCCCACGCAGGCTGTTTTGCTTGGCTCTGCAAAGCGTCCTGCTCGAGTGGATCGCGGCTGAAGGATGACAAGGGGGCCGGTGACAAATCTGAAACGCTATTTAGAACCCGGGGCAGAAAGCAAAGAGGTCAGAGCCTCACGCCGGCGAGGAGGGAAGCAGCGAGGAGGGGGCCCTGCCTGTGTTTCTTTTCACATGTGCTTCAGGGGCTGAAAACCGGGATGAAAAATGGCACCCAAGTTCCTCAGCTCCCTCTGGAGCCTCTAATGAGGTAAATTAATGAGCTGGAACGTCACGCCGGAGACGGGACCTGACAGCACTGGCGGCTGCGGGCTGATGAGTCGTGGTCACCTTCGAGGGACAGGCTGGCACTGGGGAGGGAGGGGGGGATGCACACTTGCCATCTGTGCCCAGACCTGTGTAAGGTGCCACGGGGATTTTTCTGCCTTCTCCCCCTCTCCAGTCTGCTCTGCCTGGCTGCCAGTGGGGCTGAGGTGGGCAGGAGAAGGGCAAATAGAATAGAATAGGATAGGATAGGATAGGATAGGATAGAATCAACCAGGTTAGAAGAGACCTCCAAGATCATCCACTCCAACCTGGCACCCAGCCTTATCCAGTCAACCAGACCATGGCACCAAGTGCCTCATCCAGGCTTTGCTTGAACACCTCCAGGGACGGCAACTCCACCACCTCCCTGGGCAGCTGCATGGGTGGGAAGGGGAAGGAGCTTGGTTTTGCAGTCTCTGCTGGGTTTCATGCCAGCTTCTAGGGTTTGCTGTAACATTCCCTTGCTGGCAGCATCTTCCCTGCTCTTCCCTGCTACAGCTGCACTGCCTGGCACTAAGCACAGCCATGGAAATCAGCCCTGTCTATCAGTACCCATCTCGACTTCTAGCAGCCTCCATATACTTCAAACAACCCATCTGCCCAGGGTATGTGTGAGACCCCAGATAGCCCAGGCTGGAAATACAGAATCACATAATGGTTTTGTTGGGAAGAGACCTCTAAGATCATTGAGTCCAACCATTAGAATCATAGAATCAACCAGGTTGGAAGAGACCTCTAAGATCATCCAGTCCAACCTATTAACCCAGCACTGCCAAGTCGCCACTAAACCACGCTCCTTAGCACCACATCTCCACAGATTTGAAACTCCTCCAGGGATGAGGAATCCATCTCTACCTTGGGCAGCCTGTTCTAGGGCTTGACAATCTTTTTGGAAAGGAAATTTTTCCTCACATCCAGCCTAAACTCCCCCTGGTGCAACTTGAGACTATTTCTTCTTGTCCTATCCCCTGTTCCTTGGCAGAAGAGACTGACCTCCACCTCACTCCAACTTTCTTTCTGGGAGTTGCAGAGAGAGAATGAGAAGGTCTCCCCTGATCCTCCTTTTCTTCGAGTTGAACAACCTCAGTGCCCTCATCTGCTGCTGCACCCTCCCCCACCCCCCAGAATAACCCTATGGGCTGAGGATATGCAACCACATCAGAATCCTGGTCCAAGGTCGCACATCACTTTCACGCAGGGTGCAAGTGCTCAGCGACTGAAAGTAAGCCCATGAAGGAGCCCCACCCTCCTCTGTCTCCTGCATCCATGTGAGCAGCCATGCCAAGCAGAAGGGGTGCAGGGGATGCTCACAGAGCAGCACATGGTGGCATGGTCAGCAGCTGATCATCTGCTGCCACATCATCTCCAAAGGCTGAAGGATTTTTGGGGGGGGAGGGGGTTATCAGTCAAATGAAAACTAAATCAGTTTGGATCACTGTCAAATGTTCCTTTTCTTTGTGCTTGGTTCTTTCCACACCACCCCCCACACCCCCCTTGTTCTTTCATCCTTTTAAATCATTTTGCTTCCTTCTGAGATGTGCCCTGAAATGTTACTTGGAGAACACAACCTGCAAGGCAGAGTCGGAGGCTTCGCTCTGCCCACGCAAGGCAAGAGCTCCCAGGATTTCTCAAGCACGGTTTTGTTCAGAAAGGGCAAATTAAGCTGTTGGAACTTCGAGTTTTTTTCCACCCTCATCTACCCTGCTGTTGTTTTCCTGGCCACGGTCCCCTCTCCAAGCTCTGCTTTCCGGCTGGTTTTCCGTTCGCTGCATTTCAAAGGCGCCGGCTCTGCCCTCGCCTTCAGCAGGTGCCAGATCTGCTGAGCTGGAACTGCTCAGCACAGCTCCTTGCCAGCAGCCTGCCTGCCTCCCTCCACTGAGATGGGCCCTGCTGTCCCCACAACCATCCCTGCCCTTGCAAGAGGATGCATCCTGAAAGATGCTGAGCGATGAGCATCCTCCCTTGGACAAGTGAGATCTCCCTGGACAAGGATGCCAGCTCCCTCATGCCATGAGGGTGTCACATTGGTGTCACTGCTGCCAGAACTGGATTGGCAGCACCTTTGAAAGGGTTGCTAATAAATAAACAGCTCCAGCCTCTGCTCACGCTCCTGGGAAAGTTAAAGGAAACTTTTGTGGTGCTGGATGAACTCATTCCCCCTTTTCTAGCAAGCACAAGCTCCTCTCCCTGTGGCCCTCATCACCTTTTCTGGTTGTTACAACCTCCTCTCAACCAGCAAAGCAAAGCAGCTCCTTCAAGAACTCCTCCCAGAGCTATTGAACTGGTCTGCACCCATGTGCTGTGGTTTAGACATACCCATGGTTCCAGCCCTTTCTCTCCCTTTATTCCTCTTTCTACCCACCAGGTCCCACCCAGGTTGCCTCTGTTTTGTGTTCAGCTCCCCTGGACCAGGGTGGGCTGCATTTTTCCCCCAGCACTGGCAGCTGGGACAAAATCTGTTTTTCCTTGCCACCCGTGATCCAGAGCACACAGACAAAGGCACTCTGATGAGCCCAGATGAGATATTCAGGAGGGCTCTGAGCATCCTGGTGTAAACACTGCTGAACATTTCCATCCTCTCCACCTCCTGATGGGAAGATGAGAGGAGTGGAAAAGCAGCAGGCTGTTTCAGCTCCTCCTAAACAGAAGGCTGCTGGAGGTGATCAGTGTTTCCAATGGCTTTTTCTGGCAAAGCTCTGGCCCTTGTCCTCTGAAGGAGTTTTTCCTCCCTTGCAGTGGCAGGAGTGGAATAACCCTGCAAACCCAAGTTACCAAGTGTCTGTGCTTAACTAGAAACATGGCAACAGGGCTTGTCCCAGATCCTGCTCCTTCTCCTCCCTCCACTCCAAATATCATAGAATGGTTTAGGTTGGAAGGGACCTCAAGGATCATCCAGCTCCAACCCCCTGCCATAGGCAGGGACACCTCCCACGAGAGCAGCTTGCTCAAGGCCTCATCCAGCCTGGCCTTAAATGCCTCCAGGGAGGAAGCATCCACAACCTCCCTGGGCAACCTGTGCCAGTGTCTCACCACCCTCACTGTAAAGAACTTCCTCCTAACATCCAGTCTAAATCTCCCCTCCTCCAGCTTAAACCCATTCCCCCTCGTCCTGACATTACCAGACCTTGTCAATAGTCCCTCCCCAGCCTTCCTGTAGGCTCCCTGCAGATACTGGAAAGCCACTCTAAGGTCTCCTCGAAGCCTTCTCTTCTCCAGGCTGAAGAATATCATTGCTGCCATGCATCTCACATACGATGGGAGAGCCCAGAGCTGGCAGTGATGTGACCTGTTGACCAAGGGGAATGGATGGGCTTGGAAAAAGGTCACTGCAGATGGTCAAGCTGGTTTTACACCACATGCACTGGGCTGACTCCTGTACAGGAGAGGCAAGAGACCTGTAGTACCCCCGAGACAGGCTCGAGCATCCCCTTGAAGCCAAAGCACAAGAGAACAAACACGCAGAACCAAGTTTGAGCATGGCTGCAGGCACAAATGCTTCCACAGACACATTCCTAGCTAATAATCCCACCTCCCCACCCCCCTTTGCTGGGTTGGTTTTTTTTTTTCCTCCTTGATCAAAGCCCAGACGAGAGGGAAGTCCATCTGTGAGAGATGGAGCCGCGCGCTTCGCGCAGAGGTATACGGGCTGGCAGCGAAATCTCTCTGACAAGCCCAACAGGGAGAAATGGGGAAATGAAAGCCTCTAACATGTGTGCATTTCCCAGCTGACTGGTGATGTGTGTGGGTAACATATGGGCAGTCTGTGCCCGCCGTCCCACGAAACATGCTGATTTTACACTTGCTCTTCTCAGATTCCCTGACAGCTTCGCCGAGCGGCTCCCGCAGCCTGCTAGCGAGCGCCGCTAGGGCTGGCAAAGGGCAAGGGGGATGGCCCCAGCGGCAGGGCTGCAGCCACAGCCAATGCCCGGCCACGGGGCTGACTTTTGGAGAGGTGTGTCGGAGAAAGCTGTGCCTCATTGCTGGCTACAGCTACCTGAAGGGAGGTTTTAGCCAGGTGGGGTTGGGCTCTTCTGCAAAGCAAGCAGCAACAGGACAAGGGGACTGTGATGGTTTGGGTGTCCCCCACACCTCCCACTTTAGAAATCACACAGACTAGACTCAGATGGGTCTGGAAATATGAATGAAGCTTATATTTACAGCTGGCACAATTTACAAGCAGATAGTTACAGTATATACAGTTATAGACAGAAATATACAAGGTAAAAAAGGTAATACAAACACAATTCCCCTCCCAGAAACCTGAGTTCCCAGGAGGGGCTCTCAACCACCCCTCACCTTCCCCCTACCCCTCTCAACCTTACCCCAATCCCAAGGAAGAATGGAGGTTCGGCCAAGGGGATTAAGAAGCAAGGTGAATCAGCCAAGGCAAATGGAGGGTGAGGTTAGAAAGCAAGAGGGAGTTCAGCCAGCAGCCTCAGCTCTCCCCAGCAGGCAAAGAGCTGAAAGCAAAGCCCAGAGCGAAGTGCCCAGAGAAGTGACTTTATCTTTGTTTTGCCTTTCCTCTTTACACATCTCAGCAATGCTGTGAGCTAAGTAGACCTCATCATTGTTTTAATTTCTCAGCCTATAATCTAGTTCTTCTCACCAAAACATTCTAGCTAGGCTCAAACTAGCACAGGGACACAGCCTCAAGTTGTGCTGGGGGAAGTATAGGCTGGATGTTAGGAGGAAGTTGTTGGCAGAGAGAGTGATTGGCATTGGAATGGGCTGCCCAGGGAGGTGGTGGAGTCGCTGTCCCTGAAGGTGTTCAAACAAAGCATGGATGAGGCACTTAGTGCCATGGTCTGGTTGATTGGACAGGGCTGGGTGCTAGGTTGGACTGGATGAGCTTGGAGGTCTCTTCCAACCTGGTTGATTCTATGACAGAAGCCAGCAAGGTGGCCAGCCCCAGGCAGCAATCCCAGGCGTGAAGCAGCTTGCAGAAATGGGAGTTTGGCTTCTTGCTGACAACGATTTCTATTTTTCATGAATTTTGCAGCTCTTGCTGTGACTGAAATAGCTCAAAAAGTTGCTGCTTCCCAGCCTGGCTCTGCAGGCTGCCAGTCAGTTTTTTTGGGGAGTGCAGGGGTCTGTTCTGATCCAGGCTGCTCTTGGTCCCACCACAGTGTTCGGTGCTGGGAGGACTGGGGAACAAAAGAATCATGGAATCACAGAATTGTTTGGGTTGGAAGAGACCTTTAAGATGACTAAGTCCAAGTTAGCCAAGTCAGCACTAAACCATATCACTCAGCACCACATCTTCATGGTTTTTAAATCCCTCCAGGGCTGGGGACTCCACCACTCCCCTGGGCAGCCTGTTCCAGGCCTTGACAATGCTTTTGGGGAAGAAATCAGCCCTCGTGTCCAACCTGAACCTCCCCTGGCAGAGCTTGAAGATGTTTCCCCTTGTCCTATCTCTTCTTATTTAGGAGAAGAGATTGACTCCCACCTTGCTCCAATCTCCTTAAGGCAGTTGTAGAGAGCAATGAAGTCTCCTCACAGCCTCCTTTTCTCCAGACTACTCAACCTCAGCTCCTTCTCACAAGATTTGTCCTCTAAATCCTTCACAACCTTTGTTGTTCTTCTCTGGACGAGCTCCAGCAGCCACACATTAGGACAAATCTCTCCTTGTCACCTGCTGAGTGCTTGGTAAACAGCCATGTTGTGCCACAGGAACACTTCCAGATATTGTGCCTTGGTTTTGGTTTTTCCCCAGGGTAACAAGTCTAGGAAAATGTTGTTGCTGGATCAGTTCAGAGCCTTGTTCACCCTGGGGCCAATTTGGAGATAAAGCAGAAATCAAACAGAACAGGACAAGCTTTGGTCTTCCACCTTCCGATTCAGGAACTCTTCGAGCAGAGAGAACATCCAGATTTGTCTATCTAAGAGCCTGGACTTAGTGCCCAGTGATGGGACAAGGGCAGTGGGCGCCAACTGGACCTTTGGAGGTTCCATCTGACCATGAGGAGAAACTTCTTTAGTGTGAGGATGCTGCAGTCCTGGCCCAGGCTGCCCAGAGAGGCTGCAGAGTCTCCTTCTCTGGAGAGGTTTCAAACCCACCTGGGCATTGTGATCTTGCTGTGAGTGACCTTACATTAGCAGGAGGGTTGGACTAGATGATCTCCAGAGGCCATTTCTCAACTCCCACTGTGCTGATGTCCAACTTCTTTTCCATGTGTTTGTCTAGCACTGATCAGTGTTGGTCTATAACTGAGCTGCTGCTAAACCCTGAGGTAATAAATCCCAAAGGATAATCTTGCCTCCGTGAGAAAAGCCAATTTGTTAATCTTAATGGACTCCAGGGAAATCTGGGCATTCCCAGCTCAGTCCTGACAGAGGGAAGAAGTTGTGCAGCTCCCTTCCCTGTCCTTGTGCCACAGCTCCTTGTTTGCTTCTAACCTCAGGAAGGCAAAATAGAGACAAGGAGAGAGCAGATTTTGATCCCTATCCCTCAAACCTGCGCTCTGCGAGAACACACAGAAGTGCCTGTGTAAAAACAGAGCTGCTGAGGTGCCCATGTGGAAAAGGAAGGAAAAAGAAGAAGAGTGGAGAGCAGCCCTGAGGAGAGGGACTTGAGGGTGCTGGTGGATGAGAAGCTCAACATGAGCCAGCAGTGTGCACTTGCAGCCCAGAGAACAACCAGAGCCTGGGCTGCAGCAGCAGAAGTGTGGCCAGCAGGGCCAGGGAGGTGATTCTCCTCCTCTACTCCACTCTGCTGAGACCCCACCTGGAGTACTGCATCCAGATCTGGAGCCTCTATCACAAGAGGGATGTGGAGATGCTGGAGTGGGGCCAGAGCAGGGCCAGGAGGATGCTCAGAGGGCTGCAGCAGCTCTGCTGTGAGCACAGACTGAAAGAGTTGGGGCTGTGCAGTCTGGAGAAGAAGAGGTTCCCAGGTGACCTTCTTGTGGCCTTCCAGGACCTGAAGGGGGCTACAAAAAAGCTGGGGAGGGACTTTTTAGGCTGTGAGGGAGTGACAGGACTGGGGGGAATGGAGCAAAGCTGGAGGTGGGGAGGAAGATGTTCAGCATGAGAGTGGTGAGAGCCTGGAATGGGCTTAAACACCTCCCTGGAGGTGTTTAAGGCCAGGCTGGCTGAGGCTGTGTGAAGCCTGCTCTAGGGTAGGGTGTCCCTGGGCATGGCAGGGGGGTTGGAACTGGCTGCTCCTTGTGGTCCCTTCCAACTCTGACTGATTCTATGAAAATTAAATGAATTGCCCCAACTCCTATTGCAGCTCAGGCCCAGGCCAGGATGCCTGTGGCCTTAGGAGGAGCTGTGTGGACTGACTGCTCACTCTGCCCATTGATGCCTGCTGGCTTTTAAAGCCTTGGAGATGCGATTCGCAATGTCCGAAGGGACCCCAGTGACAGATCACAGCCTTGGAGATGTGATTCACAATGGCTGAAGGGACCCCAGTGACAGATCACAGCCTTGGAGATGTGATTCACAATGGCTGAAGGGACCCCAGTGACAGATCACAGCCTTGGAGATGTGATTCACAATGGCTGAAGGGACCCCAGTGACAGATCACAGCCTTGGAGATGTGATTCACAATGTCTGAAGGGACTTCAGTGACAGATCACAGCGTCTGTCTCTTCAGTGATGCTGCTTGGTTGATGGGGTCTGTGATCTCCACCTCTGTGACTGTAAAACACGCAGGTCTTGGAGGTGTGGAGCCCTTTTGCCTGGTGATATCAAAGTCTGGAGTGATCAAGGGAAGGGCTGATGCTCCTCTGATTGCTTGGGAGCACAGAAGGAAAAACCTCACGGTCAAGTTACTGAGGAAGCATCTCCATAAGACACTCTCAAACAGTTCCCCTGGGTGCATCCATCAGAGAATCAAAATGTTGAAGATGGGGAAATCACAGAGGCACACTCAATTCTTGCATTAACTGGCCAATTCCAGGTGTTTGCAGGGCCCTCAGTGGAACTGATGCACCTTCTCCTGCTGTTTAGCCTCAGCTGCATCGCTACAATATGTGCACGCTGACCCTGAGAGCAAGCTTCATTGGGGCTGGCTTCAAAAGAGGTTCTGCTCAGCTGAGAGTCCCATTTGCTGGTGCAGCTGCTGGGGTGGAGCGAGCAAACCAGGTTAAAAATGATCCCAGAACACCAGCATTGTGAGGATGGGAAAGGGATCTCTGGAGATCATCCTGTCCCTGCTAAAGCAGGGTCACCCGCAGCGGGTTGCCCAGGATCACAATGTTCAGGTGGGTATGGAAGTTCTCCAGAGAAGGAGACTCCACAACCTCTCCAAAGAACCTGGGCCAGGGCTCCAGCACCCTCAGAACAAAGTTTTTCCTCCTGTTCAGATGGCCAGCAGGACAAGGGAGGTTATTCTGCCCCTGGACTCAGCACTGCTCAGGCCACAGCTTGAGTGCTGTGTCCAGTTCTGGGCTCCTCAATACAAGAAAGATGTTGAGGTGCTGGAAGGTGTCCAGAGAAGGGCAACAAAGCTGAGGAGGGGCCTGGAACACAGCCCTGTGAGGAGAGGCTGAGGGAGCTGGGGTTCTTTAGCCTGGAGAAGAGGAGGCTCAGAGCAGGCCTCATTGCTGTCTACAACTCCCTGAAGGGAGGCTGTAGCCAGGTGGGGTTGGTCCCTTCTGCCAGGCAAGCAGCAACAGAACAAGGGGACACAGTCTCAAGTTGTGGCAGGGGAGGTCTAGGCTGGATGTCAGGAGGAAGTTGTTGGCAGAGAGAGTGATTGGCATTGGAATGGGCTGCCCAGGGAGGTGGTGGAGTTGCCATCCCTGGAGCTGTTCAAGCAAAGCCTGGCTGAGGCACTTAGTGCCATGGTCTGGTTGTTTGGCTAGGGCTGGGTGCTAGGTTGGACTGGATGATCTTGGAG
>WAAF01003931.1:0-59299 GCA_013400475.1 Tricholaema leucomelas | reverse complement strand
GTTGCAGAGGCAGGATCTGCCCTTCCTGAATTTAAGGATGAAAAATCCCATGTACCAGTACAGGTTAGGGGCTGACCTGCTGAAAGGAGCTCTGCGGAGACAGGCCTGGAAGTGCTGGTAGACAAGTCCACCATTAGCCAGCAGCATGCTTCCATGGCCAAGGCAGCCAATGGCATCCTGGAGGTGCATTAAGAAGAATGTGGCCAGCAGGTGGCCCTCTACTCTGGCCTAGTGAGGGAACATCTGGAATACTGTGTACAGTTCCGGGCTCCTTGGTTCAACAGAAACAAGAAATTACTGGAGGAAGTTCAGCAGAAGGCTGCAAAGATGACGAGAGTTCTGTCTCTCTGACAAGAAAAGGCTGAGAGACATGGAGCTGTTAGTTTGGAGAAGACTATAGGGGGATCTTATAAATCTTTCCAAACACCTAAAGTGTGAGTGCCAAGAGGATGAGGTCCATCTCTCTCTTCGGTGATGCCTAGTGACAGGACATGTGGCAATGAGTACAAACTGTAATATTGAAAGTTCCATCTGAACATGAGCAAAAATCTCTTTAAGGGTAACTAGCACTGGCACAGGCTGCCCACAGACACGTGGAGTCTCTTTCTCTGGAGATACTCAAAATACACCTGGAGATGCATTGCTGTACAAAATTCTCTAGGTGAAACTGCTTTAGCATGAGGGTTGGACCAGATGATCTCAGGAGGTCCCTTCCAACCCCTGCTCTGTGATTCTCTAATTACTGCCTGACATTAGTTACTACTTGGCCCTCACACATGCACTTACCTAAGTCCCACCACTGTGGAGGATGAAAGAGTGTATCTTCCTTGGCATCTCCTTGTCTCACTGAATAGGAAGATTTTGTAAAACTTACTTGAGAAAAAACATCAGAACAGAAGTAAGCAGATACAGCCAGATAACAACAGTGATTCTTCCCATTTTGCTTACTCTTTTGTTCTGGCTGTTCTCTATAGGCAGAAGAATATATACTTCCTTATTATTTTTACAATAAATGCAATACTCTCTCACAGTGTTTTGACAGTTGCCTGTTTTAAACTGTTTTACACTCCTATTTGTGAGCACTAGAAAGAAGGTTTTAACCTCCTCTAGAAGAGATTTATCTAAAAATCTACCAGCAAAGAATTTCTTCTCAGTTTTGGACTTCTTTTCAGTAACAAGCTGCTTTTCCCTCTTTAACCCTCTATGCTTGAAAACAATTAATCCCTAAATAAAATTTTGGATAGCAGAGAACTAGACCACAAACCCCACTTTCTGTCAAAAACCACATTAATGGAGCTGTTCAAATACCTTTAACCATTACAGATTGTCCATCAACTCATTTATGACTATACCCATGATTACTGAAAAAAAAAAAGCAGAATTGATTTCAGTTTCTCTCAACTAGCATGCCAGCTATTTTGTACTGCTAATTCCAGCATAGCTGGTTCCAGACAGCCCCACAACGGATGGGTTCTGCTTCAAGACTATGCCTTGGTGGTAGCCTGGACCCTGGACCATCATTGCGGGAGGTCAGGACCACTTAGTAGAGCTGAGGAGTCCAATCAGCAGTCTTTGCTGGAGGAGCAGGAGTGCCCAGCTTGGAAGGGTCCCAGCCAGCAGTGCTGGATCATGTGAGAAGCTGCTGCCAAACCTGTGGAGGTGGGAGGGTGCTGCCAGAGAAAAGCGTGACTCTCCCAGACAGACACCCCAACCCCAGGACAAGAAAAGAGGGGATCCTGATGACCAGTTGGTAGCACAGGCTGATCTGACTATTCCTCTGCCAAAGCAGTAATCGCACCAGCAGAGGCTGAGGTGTTGGGATGCTGAAGGGACTGTCACTTGCAGAGGAATCATCACACACTGTCCCCAGCCTCCTGCACCATCTCTCCCCTCACTGAAAGGGCCAAGCATAGAGTGCAGCAAGGGGCCTGGAGAACACAATGCTCATACAGGGCCTTCTTTGCTGTGACTATTAAAAGTTTTTCTTCTCCAAGCCTTACTGCAAAGAGATGGTCTCAGGACTGAATGAAATCTCTGGACTCCAAAATTTCTAAATATTCACTGAAACTACTGAATAACAGAGTCTGTGCAGGCTTTTTTTGTCATTTCAGGCTGTTCCTGCCATATATTCTGAAGTTGGTGTTAAGTACTCACTTCTCCTGCATGAAACAAAATACACAGATAATTTTTAACTGTTACGGCACTAAACAGTCAAATTTGCCAATGATTCCCTGATTCCAAAGCTATCTCTTCATATTTGAAAAAGTCAAACTAAGACTGCATGTAGATCTTTTAAAAGTCACATTCTGGGAACCAAGGAGCTGGTAAAGAAAATAAATCCCATCTCAGGGATGGAAGGGAGAGGAGGGAGAGGAAGGATCAGCAAATGAGATCAAAGCATAATTTTAAGTCAGACATCAAAATACACATAAAAAAAATTGCTCCAGTACAAGCATATGCTCACACCATTGCTCAAGCAGATTTAAGTAAACAGTGCAAGCTGAACTGAATGGCAAACCTCAAGAGTTAAATATTGGCTGTGAGAAACCAGATTTTAGCTGAGGATACCAATTTTCAGATAACAAAGGAAGTATAAGGAAAACAAAATAGAAGTGTCAAGAAATTGTGATGGCACGATGGGAAGAGAAAATGAAGTGCTGAATATCCGAATAACAGCAACGCTGTGATGAATGTATGAACGGACAGGATGATTTGTTGCCATTATGCCGCTGACATTATTATGCCCATTAAGTAGCAGAGTAGAGCATCAACAAAGAATGACAGAGTCAAAGCGAACATGAAGCTACTCCATCCTCCAACTGTGCCCAGTCATGCACAAGTAGGCACACCACTCAGATTTACATGGGTCTTGGGTAGAAGCAAAAATGTATGCAACCCATGCAAACAGTAACATCACAACTGGAATACTATGACCTCATGAAAACATGCTTTCTAACTATCTCTGTCAGGAGAGCACAGTGTTTTGTGACTACAAAATGTCAAGGAATTACAGCTTGTTACATATAAATGTTAAGCATAACAACGCAGGAAAAAAAAACTGAATTAAAAATGAACAACACCTCATGCCCATTTCCTGGTTGTCTGCAATCACGTTTCTCTTGCCTTTTGTCTGGATTGATGACAGCTTAAAATTACTGGAAAACATTCTGTTTTCACACATCATTTTACACTCGGTTTAAATTATGTTTTGATACGTAACACCAGCATATGAATTCCTCCCCCATTCTTATAATCAAGTGTGTAGCACTCTTCAACATTTTTAAGGGATGGGTAATTGTTTTCTTTCTACAAGTACACAGGATAAGCATAATGATCCCAAGGAGATTTTCACTGACTATGTCAAAAAGGAAAACAAGACATCAAGTGTTAGAAATAATCCATTCAGGTTTTGGATAGCAGATGCTTGGATTTACAACAGGGCCCCCAAACCACTTATAAATAAATAAAACCAATCCACTTCTGAGAAGACAGTAAGCACTCAGGACAGCCTCCCTACATTTATGTGTGCTTGTCGATACATTTTTTTTTTTTCAGTCTTCTTTTGGTGCTGCAGGAGTAGAAGGTCTTTTTTTTTTCTAACCATCTGTTCCCACTACGCTACGTTTATTTCCTCCTGAACAGAAGCAGCTTCACCCACAGTGCTCTGGGATTACTTTGTTAAATGCACCACCAGACCAACTGTGCCAAGCCTGCCTGCTGTGCAAACCAGCTCATTTTTCCCTTGAAACTAATTGCATCCACTGCTCCAAGTGAAAGGAATACTCTTTCTGTATCACCTTCGCAAACCACAACATCTGTTGCAAGAATGCATATTCTCATGCTTGTGGCCTCTTCCTCCGTTGCAGCCACACAGAACACACTGGGATATGCAAGCTTGTGGAGTACTTTATCAGTGTAAACATATTGAAAACTACTGAAGTCACACATCTTATTGGTTTCTCCCATAAAGGTTATCCAAGTTCCTGATTTATTATTTGTTAAAATACCAGCCAATAAGACTGATTTTGGATTAACACACGAATTTAAACCTTTTTAATACATACAGGGGTTTTTGGTATTTAGATTTTGATGGTGATTTAAACCAACAACAAAATCTATTGCAATATCCAACAGTATCTTAAAAATTGTTCAATATAGCAATTTGTATAAAGCCAAATCAATGAAGCTATGAAGGAACACAATTAAATGTAATCTTCTTGTAATCTTCTAGTATCTCCAATGGACTACATCTTTGTAGTATCAATTGCTAATCTCATCATCAATGAATTAGTTCTTTTCCACCTACAGAACATTGATTAAAAACCAAAAATCACCATTCATTGAATAATTATAGTTGCAACAGCTCCTTTTTCATTTAAAGATATTGTCTGAAGGAATAATTTCCTCTTTTCCTTTAAGATCACCTTTCTTTAAATATTGTCATGTCTACCTCATTGTCTTTCTAGGACAAAAAACAACGCCTTTTTCAATTCCAAACAGAACATTGCCCTCATCTTGATCTTGCAAAACTGCATTATCAAGCCAGAGTTTCAAAATGTGAAACAAAACCTCCTTATTCAGAAACAGAACCATTTACAAAGCATTTAAATTAGAACCATGGTGTTTGAAACAGGGGAAAATGCAGAAATTGGAAAAAGCCCCCTACTAGACCCCATGCTGTCTGGGTCAGTAGGAAAGATTAAACAGAACAGAGTCACAAGGTGAACGAAATGTAATCCTTAAGGATGATGGTGTTCATTTACAGAGATTTCTGTTACAATCCTCTACCACTTCAGTGCTAATTTTAACTATTTACAAGTTACAGTGGATTGCACAAATACCTCTAGTTCATTTCAGTACAGAAACAGAAAACTTAGCTCGATTCACACCTATTGAATTGAGCACTTCCATGTAGCCTTTGCACAGCTTCATGCTCAGCTGATGTCTTCACTGAGTACCACCTGTCTTACAGACGCTGCTTGCAGTTACGTCAGAAGTTCTGACTCATGACTGCACTACCAGGGTGGCACACGGAAAGCTGAAATAACACTCACGCTACTAAATCTAGCCTTAAACTTTAAGTGAAGTCACTTAAGTCACACTTCAACATGGTAAACCCATCTTTTCCCTGCAGAAAGCTATTTCTGCACCCAATACTATGACTGAAACAGCTCCATCTGATTTGAATAAAACCAACAATCAATTAACATACAAAATAAACATCAAACCAAATAGTCATTTTGCCCCTGGAATATTTAGTAACAACCAAACTATCTATCAGTTAAAAAAAGTATTTTCATACAGTTAATCAGTTCTTTACAGTGAGGGTGGTAAGACACTGGAAAGGGTTGCCCAGGGAGGTTGTGGATGCTCCAACCCTGGAGGTGTTCAAGGCCAGGCTGGATGAGGCCTTGAGCAACCTGTTCTAGGGGGAGGTGTCCCTGTCTATGGCAGGATATTGGAACTCGATGATCCTTGAGGTCTCTTCCAACCTAAACCATTCTATAATTCTCTTTCATAAGACCTAAAACATCACACACAGATTCTATCATGCTTAGCATAAGATCAAATCACCCAAAAGACCTAACAGAACATTTTGTACTTCCTACAAAAAGTAAAAAGTTTAAATTATTTGGGATTTAAAAATGAAGTAATTTTAAGGAATTTATGTTTAACAACGAACTCTTTCATCATGATAATGTACACACCGGTCAGTGACTTCACTTCTGTCCTCTCACACTTACTGCAATCAGAAATAGCTGAGGCTTTTCTGAGAATCTGGATGACTAGTACTCAGCAGGTTGCACTTTTACAAAGATACATCAGACACAACAAAATGGATGTCTACACAGTCCTCTCTCATATTATAAGACTTCTTCACCTGTTCTGCCAAAAACACTTAACTACAGTCAGGCAGAAGCAGTAGTTAAGTACTATAAAGCAGTAATCACCTGGAATATGCAGCAATAACCAAAAATCCACTGCTGAAGACACTCTGTCAGCAGAAAAAAAGCCAAAGTAATGACAAAGTCTCAGTTTTACAAAGGAAGGGGGGCATGAACTTAAAATGAATTACTGTGATGGTTTCGGAGTTACCTGCCCCCAATCTCTTATGAAATCACACAGACCAGACTCAGCTGGCTGGAAGTTAAGGAGCAGAGCTTTATGTTTACAGCTTAGCACAACATACAAGCAGATATTTACAGCCATATATAGAAATGTACATGTCAAAGGTAATACAGAAACACAACACCCCTCCGTCTGTTCCAAAAGGATTGAGCAAAAAACCTTCAGAAAATGTGCAACACCCTCCTCTCTGATCCTGGTTTTGCAGAGATTACTTGTCTTACATGTACCCATCGAGAGGATGTTCTGTCATCAGCAAGTACAGAAAAAAAAAAGAAGCAAAATGGAAGGCCAACTAAAACACTTAAGTTACTCACCAAGCTGATTTTCAAGAAAGGGACACTAATCACAGGACAAATTAATAGAAAAGAGATGTTATAGAATACTGAGCAGGAATTTAGCTGTGACCACTGGACTTTATCTTTGAAGACATGAATCTGTTTCTCTCAGATTAAAAAAAAGTAGAAAGAGGGAAAAAAAGCTGCAAAAGAAATGGAATACTTAAATAATTGATGGCTTTGGCTAATAAAGGTAAAGCAAATTTCACAAGGTTTTAAGGTAACAGACAGAAATGGTAATCCATTGTTTACCATCCAAGTGAAGAGGTGATTAGGAAAGCATTTTCTTCTGCTTTTTCAACTTAGGAATACACTCTGCCACAAAGAAGAGCCAGTTTACAGAATCTGTGCTGTTTTACATTTTCTAGCAAATACAGTAGGGCCCAACTAAAGAGATTATTAATGGAAACACTTTCTCCCTTAAAAGTAAGTCACATTCCTAGACATAAATGCAATCTACATTATCATCTTCCTTTGAGGGCCAAAAGTCTCTGACTCCAACATAGAATCTACTCTTCCATTTCACTTACACCAGTATAAACTAATTGCTACACTATGGTAAGAGCCTAAAAGCAGCTCTCAGTTTTGATATAAAACAGATTTCATCCCCTAAAGCAAATTACTTCTACAATGTACAGCAGCTCTTGAAGTAGCAGTATGCTGACTAACAGCACTTCATTTAAACTATTCAACACCCTAGTCATAAGGGCATGACTTTCAAGTTTGCAAAATGACATTTCCTCTCCCCTCCTGAAGAAGCAGCCATCCTTTCACTGAGCAAAAGGTGATCCAATGATGAACAGAATTTTTTCCATTAGTAAAACTATTAGTAATAGTACATTTTCTGCAACATAATTCCAGTAATGCCTCTGAAAGACAACAGCAGCTTTGTCAACACACTGCGTCTGGACAAATACTCCTAGACTTACGGAAATACTTTGGTAAAGGAACACAACTCCAGTCTCTGTCACCCAATGGGCAGAATGTTTCAATACACATTGACAAAGTTGCCTCTAAGACATGCTACTAGAACAGTCAATGGTCAGAAATACCTGAGAGGACATGAAGCCATCTACAAGAACTTAAGTGGTCACGACAAAACTCTGTCCCATTCTGATCTGTAGCAAAACTACTCCTATGTGTGATTCTAGACACTTAAATGAAACCAGCTGATGGAAACAAGTATTTCAGAATACTCATTTAGGAATTCACACCAAAAGTCTGCAGTCCCAAACCACGATAAATGAGGAACTACAAAGTAGTTGTAAACTATAACAAAGACTGGAGTTAAGACAGCTACTTACACAAGAGCTGTGTTCATTGCATTTGACAGCTCAGGGATGCACACAGATCTTCTTTCAGAAGGGCCTGGGGCCCTGCACCCTTCCAAGAACTATGTGCTCTGTCACACCTCATCTCCCTGTCAGTATGATTGCAGGGCAACTGGTCAGAGCAGAATGAAGAATCTAGTTGTTAGAACCAACACAAAAGAAAATCTAAAGCAGTGACAGTACTAAACTGCAGACATCAATTTGACTTCTGAACAAATTCAAGCTTAGGCTATTACAGACAATTTCCAACCACAGACAAAAGATAAGTGTTGAAGCAGTTCTTCCATGGTCCGTTGACAAGCATGTAACAAAATCACAAACCCATAAAGTTAAGTTTCCTTTCAAAGCCATACAAAAAAACCCTAACTAGTAATGTTTTCCAACTTCTGGATTTGTAAGCTGGTTACAAATGATGCCCGATGCAGTTACAAAACTGCAGTGTGCAAAATGGAAGCCTTGTCTATAAAGTCTGTGATTGGAGCATTTAACTCAGACACACCATTGTAGCATATGAAGAAATTACTCCTGCTGTGCTTATGTGACAAAAAAAAACCAAACAAAACAGACAAAAAAAATGCTAACAAAACCTCAACATCACATAGGGCCAGTATTTGCTCTACATAAACCCTGCAACATGTTTGTCAAAAGGAAAGAGTGTAATACTTTTGTAAAGAGGGTACAAAATGCTACTTTCAGCTTTCTGATTACTGCAATGGAAAATACTTATGCCGGGTGGGAAATGCTTACTTTTTACTGCATATATTCTACATATGTTAGGCAACAAGCAAGTATTTTCTACACAGATCACTTCCACATTTTGCAGAACAATCACCCACTGTGAAGTTAGATGCATTAACTCAAAACTAGCAAAATAAAACGTTTTAAGTGACAACATGAAAATCCCCAATAATTACACTAATCTTGCTCACAGTACTTGAGGTTGTCTTATTTAATTGATTAAGTTTTCTTAACTTGGCAGTACAGCTGAGAAGGAAAGAAATTACTTCAGTGATTTTCATCCTTCAGGAAAAAAAAAAAAAAACCAACAAAACCAACCCACTCCCTTCTGGATGGCCAGAAGTCAGCAGCTAACAGACCCACTTAACACCTGTATTTTACCTATTACAACTCACCTGCTTGGGAAGCCGGAAGAGAGAATTTTTGTAAAATATATCTTTGGCCTGACTCCATGTTCCATCTATGATGATGATAAAAGATGGACTAGAAGACATCGCAGCAACTTCTTCCAAGTTAGTTGCTTCAGCTCCAGGATACAAAACCAGTGTACCAGGATTTCTGCACACAGTTGCTAATTCAGGATACCTTCAGGGCACAGATACAGAAAATTACAATAACCATTAACATTTTTCATGACAAATGCATGCTGCCAGATGTTCCAAGTTACTAACTCCCACTCATCTCCAAATTTTACTTAAATTTCCAAGAAAGTCCTCCGTTCAGCTACCAACACCTTGAAAATTGTTGGTTGTCCCCCAGCTCCTTGAAGGCAGAGAGGAAAGCCCACTCACAAGAGCTATCAATGAAACCTTGATATCAGGAGTATTTTCTAACGCTTTAATCAGTACATTTCTAACATCTATTTAAAGCAACAATGTTCCAAATTGTTCACCAAAATTTAACATACTTCAACAGCAAAATTTGCTCAAGCACTTGGCACAAAAATACTGTGATCATCCCATTCTGAACCTTGTATGTATAAAGGCCAATTCACAGCCCACATTTGCAGGGCATTTCTGAAAACGCTGCCATCTCAGCTTATATATTTTATAAATTGCCACTACTGCAGTTGCAGTTCACAAACTTGTACATCTCTTTTTCTGTCCCCTCTGCTTCCGCATCTGTAGTGGTACTAGAGCAATAAAAGGACTACCGACTCATAAGTAATCACCTCACGTGCATAGAAATTCCTGACATTTCTGCAGTCACCACCTCTCTGTTATTTTACAAAGATCTATGAAATGCATTAGGCAGTATTGGAAGCCTCAAAAAACTAACCACTAGTTAATTAGACTAGTGAGGGAGAATCTGATTAAAAGCTGGCCTTTTAACAAAGACTGCATCACTTGTCCTGAAGCAGTTTCAGCAGCACCATCATGCAAGTCTTAAGAACTGCCTCAACCAGGAAGCAGGAATAAATACAAAGCAAGGGCTGACTGCATGGAGCATGTCAAAAAGAATATGCTATTATTTCAGCATAGCGTCTCAGAAATTATACAGAGTAACTGGTAGGAGTTACCTGAAACAGCACAGAATTATTTGTGCTCTGAAGTGGAAAGGGAAACCAGTACAGCTTATAGAGAAAATAACGTGTATCAGAACAAGGCTCACAATAGCTAGCACACAAAGTGAGCTCTTCATGCTACCTATCAAGAACCACCCAGTGTAAAACCACTGACACAGACAGAAGCAGTAAATTCACACAGAAAACTTCTTAATGTCACCTTTTAAGCCCCAAGGGTTGGGCACCTTCACCACTCCTCCAAAACTTATGCAAAAATCTCCTTTCTTAAGAACACAAAAAAGAAATAGAGAAGAATGAAATGGTTAATAGTGGACTTTGGGATGACAGATATCAGATTTACTTCAAATCTGTGGATTCCATTATACCTCTCTGAGATTATATATGAAAACACAATTTCATCAGCAATAGGTTCAGGCAGAATTGCAGTGCCTAAGCCATTGAGATCCTGAGCTTAAGACTCATAAAGGACCATATAGAAAATGTCTGAAAAGAAAGAGGAACTGAATTCAGTGTATCAACAAGCCCAGAACTAGTATTTCAGTATCTGACCATGACTGCCCCCAAAAGCAAACAAGAATAGAATCACAGAAATATTCTGGTTGGAAAAGACCCTCAGGATCAAGTCCAGCCAATATCCCTACTCTACAAAGTTTACCCTAAATCGTATCCCCAAGCATCACATCCAAGTGACTTTTAAACACATCCAGAGTCAGTAACTTAACCATCTCCCTGGCCAGCCCATTCCAATGCCTGACCACTATTTCTGTGATTTTTTTTCTCCAAATGTCCAGTCTAAACCTACCCAGTCACAGTCCGAGGTCATTGCCTCTTGTTCCATCACTAATTGTCTTTGAGAAGAGACCAGCAGCAGCCTCTCCACAATGTCCTTCCAAGTAGCTGCAGACAGTGATGAAGCCTCCCTTCAGCATCCTCTACCTCAAACTGAACAGCCCCAGCTCCCTCAGTCACTCTTCAGAAAAATTATTCTCCAAATGCAAACTGATTCAACACTACATGGTTAATTGCAGTCAACACATTTACTGAAAGAGAGTCATGATCTTCCCCTCCAAAACAAACAGTAAAAAATGTAAACACAGACAGGAAATCCGTAAGGTAAGGCTGTGGCAAACAGAAGTAGACAGAAGCTGCTCTGCCCACTATTTTTGTAAATATTACTTACATTATGGTATTTTGGTATCATTTTAGTTTAATCAAGAATCATGTTACACAAGCTCAAAAAGTAAGTGGATCTCTCTCACTGGCTACCTAACACTCAAGGTTTAAATCTAGAAAATCAGTCATTGTTCTCAGATGTTTGTCTTAAGAACCCATCTTCTTGAATAGCTATCTGGGACAGCAGACTTGTTAAAATGTTAATGTCTCTTAAATGCCTAAAAAAAAAAAAAGATACAGCAAGGAACTCTTAAAACTAACCGAAAACTGTAATGGTCTTGAAGCACCAAAAGTTCATGCTATAAACTACAACTGCAGCCTTAGTTTTCAAAACATGATTCAGTTGAAAACCATGGTCTTCAATATACAATCATCCAAGAATTCCAGTCATTTCAGTTTACAGTAGTTCATATGCAGAAGCTAAAGCAAGGCAGTTGTTCAAACACATGTTGTAAATTTGTCCCAACAAATCTGACTTAGAATTTGAGGGCTGATTATGCATTCACTGTCGTAAAAACTCATGACACTACACAACCTACCAGGAACTGCTGCTATCTTCAAAGACTTTTCTATCCATAGACTTCATCCTAGAGTGACAGAGTACACAGAGCTAAGGTACTCCTCCCTTTCATAAAGGCAGGTTCTCAGAAACAGACTCTGCACAACCATTCTAGGTTATGGCTCATAGAATCATAGAATCAACCAGATTGGAAGAGACCTCTAAGATCATCCAGTCCAACCTAGCACCCAGCCCTATCCAGTCACCTAGACCATGGCACTAAGTGCCTCATGCAGTCTTTTCTTGAACACCTCCAGGGACAGTTCATACTGACAGTCACAGCCCTCATTAGTAGCTTTATTGAAATGTCTTGCAGTCATAAATCACACTTATTCTTTCTTCCTTAGAACAGCACAAGAGGCATGAGATAAACTTAGGCAGCCATTTATTTGCTCAAAAAGGGACACAGTCTGTAGTAGAGAAGTTCAAAATAACTTTGGACTGCATTTCTAGACAGGCACTTCCTCTGAATGTCACTGCAGGTTTTCTATTTCTATTTGGTAGGTCTTACCAGGCTTGTAGCCACTCTTCTGCCAGCTCTTTGTGCCTTGGCTGTGGGGTTTTTTTGATTGCTCATTTTAAGTTCAGACAGCTTATATTTAAATTGAAGAACACAATTCTGTAATTCAGCTAGATTTGTCTATGTGGGGAAATTAAATCCAACAGAAACAGAGAGGTAAATCAGCAGCAGAAGGCTGAGTTGGGGTAAGCACAAGGGCAAGCTAGGAAGATGAGCACCAGCAGTCACACCAGAACAAACTAGTTCAAGCTAGTGAAGGAACAGTATACTACAGAAGAATTTCACACAGCACCTGCTCACCATCAAAAATGTGGTCTTGCTTTTCTTGCCATCTTGTGACACAGCAGTACACAGCTTGACAGCATTTTTTACTTCAAACACAGCAAAATACGTGTCCATCACTAAGACATGTCTTTTGTCAGTAAGGATGAAGAATGAGGGCAGATGTTTGTGCTGAGGGCAACAGTTGCAGCAGATGAGATAGCTGGACTGCATGCCACACAACAGAGCTTTGCTGATGATGTGTCTCCATAAGTTATTTTGCCCACTAGTTTATGACAACTTGAATTCAAGAAAGATTCCATGAAAGAAGTTCCCTCTTTAATTGTCTCTTTTCTCACAAGTGTTCAGAACATTGACATTTCCTGACATCTTTGAAGACTCAAGCTCATCTGCAAATAGCTCAACATGACTGTGGCCCAATAGGAGCATGTGTGTGAAGACAATACCAAGGCTGAGCATGGTAAAGGGGAACAGTAGTAAGCCCAAGAGGCTAAACTGGGAGGGTAAGAAGAAGGTGTGGTTGCTAGTCAGTGTAGGAACCTACTCTTAAGTTCCACACCATAGTCCTGGATCTTCACAGAGTACTTCTGCAGAAACTTTTCACAGCACGAGGCATGACAAACATCAGAGAATTAACATGGACCTTACTTTTACCTTTCATTTCAGTTAGAAAAGACATAATAGTGGCAGACGCTGAAGCCACCACATTTCAAAAGAAGGCAGATCCGAAGTTGACTTCTAAAGAATTCACAACTCTGTGTCAGTGATGTAAAAAAGAAAGATAACATTGATACATCTGAAAAAAAATTCTTCCAAGTTTGTTCCTCCTCAGACTTTCTCAAAGACACTGCAAAAGAAAGGCGCAAACTCCAAGCGATGAGAACCTACTTCTAAATCCAGGAATGGTACACCACAGTATATTATCAGATTCGGCAGGCTTTGGAATTACTTTGTTTTGCGTTGGTACTTCATGAACAACTTTTCTTAATCCTAAAGTGGACTTGTTAAAGAATTGCCAGTACAAAACTGCTGTAGATCAATTCAATAGCCATGAAGACAAAAAATCAAGCAAATCCTCCACCTATTTCACATCAGATGAATTCATGCAATACTGACAGCAGTTAGCTAAAGCTTCCTGTAGATTTGTCATGAGTAGGACTTCCAAGTCATGAATCTCAATCTCTAAGTAAAAAGAATATTTTAACCTCTGATGAAGTTACAAATATACACAATTTACTCATATATACCCAACAAGGACAAAGGTTGTGTAGATTTTAACTATCCATCCTAGTCAAGGCATTCCTTTCACTGAATTCTTAATTGGTATTGATGAGGCTTAATTTTTCCTTTTGGAAATATTATAACTGTAACAGTTTACATAATTTTTAGTTGATCAGAAAGACTCTGATAATGAACGTGGTTTGGCTGCCTATAATGCCTGATTTAGGTTTGTAATGTAAAGTGTAATAAGCAATGTAAAGATGCAACTTAAGTGACAGAAGTGACACTGGGAAACAAAAGAGCATTAAACTTATGTGTGCTACATGTCACTAGAAAAACTCAGGTGAAAACAGGTGTTACTTCCTTTGAAGCCTGCAAGGCAGAGCAAGATCTCTTCTTTTCTCTGTGGTCTTCCAAGGAAAAAAATATAGAGGAAAAGAATAAAGTGGAGGCACACAAAGAATCCGATGTCTTCGTATTTTCTTTTCTTCTTTTCTAACTGTTTCTACATGGCTAAAAACTCACAGAGATACCTCAACAAGCTTTCCAAAGACAGCAGAATTTTAAAAACAAAAAGTGTTCACAGAAAAAAATGGACAATAATAAGTACGAAAAGATGAGGAGAAAAAAAAAAATTAAACTACTATTTCCACAAAGAAAGTACAACAAATTAAGGAGACAGAATGCAGAGGATGAGAAAGAAATGCAACCAGAAATTTTGCCAAATACTGAACATGTCACTGATGTCATAACCAGTATGAAATATAAGAAGCATAGGCAAACATGAATACAGACACAATAGAGACTAATATACTAAGGATGATTAAACAAGTATAGCACATCTGAGTGAGAACTAGGTAAAAAAATAAGCAGAACAATCAAAACCAGGAGCGAAAAAAAGAAAACCAACCACCATGAGTGGTACTGCAATCCAAAGAAAAACTTAGTAATAAAATTAAGAATGAGTAAAACTTCAAAAACTGAATTTCACAGATGACCTTTCAAATGGAATAATGTGGGTGTTACAACCAGTGCCAACAAGAGAGTCAGCTCTTAGACTAGACTGCAGGCTACCTCAGAAAGTTCTCTGCTGCAGTTAAAACACAACGCCCCTTCTTACATTAAAAAATAAACTAAAATAAATATGGGAAACCCACAAATATAGAAACATAGAGCTGTCAACTAGATGGAAAAGGTCTTCTGACATGAACAGCACAACGGATAAAACTCTTCACTAAGGAACTGAATAAACTGAGTTTGCAAGATTTAGAGAAAAGAAGGCCAAAGTTAAACACAGTTAACAGTCTCCAAAACCACAGGAGGAAGGAAACAACCTATTCTTTATGTCCACAAAGACAAGAAATGACCAGTATAAATGTGTAATAAAGGTTCAAGCTAAACAAGGACAAAACCTCCTAAGTTTTCTAATAGCAGTCAGTGAAGTTCACATTAAAACAGATCTACTGAGAATTCTACAGACTCTCCTGTACATGGTACTAATACCAGGACTACATGGACCTGACCTCACTGTCATAGTGGAGTAACAGTGGCAGCTACAGAATCTTTCCATCCCTACTTCTCCAACTACACTAAGATACATATATATGTGTGTATATATATACATTACATGCAATGTAAAGAATATGGATGTAATGTGTGTTTATATGTATTATTAATGTGTATATGTATTACATGTAATGTAGTCAATACGAAATGCCAACACTGGTCTCTTAGTTGACCTTACTTTGAGTAACAGAACTATTCTGACAGAATGTCATCTCTACAGACATGTTGATGTTTCCACACACTAAATGACACATGACTTTCCTAGGAGTATTCATTCCTGGTGCTGTGTCTCCTGTATTTCCACATATTACTAGTTCTGAGTCTTCATTAGCAGCTTGTGGACTTCAGCAAATGTCCAAGAAAAGTAAATCTGTATCATTTACAGTCGCAGTGTTCCACCTCAGTTTAGAAAACATTTAACTGTTAAATTTAACAACTAAAAATAGAATTAAATATGATCACTTTCTATAAATACCTCAATAGAAATCATCTTCTCTGTTAACCATCTTTCCATGACTGACAGCTACTGTAACACTCAGAAAGACGACAAATATATATTTTAAGGTGCAACTATGGTTTTGATCTCTGTAAGAGAAATACCTGCAGTACTTGGTTCTCATACAGCATTAATTTTAGTATGCAGCAAGCACTGCAGACCTGTATAATCCAGATAGTCTGCCAATAAATTCCACTAAGCAGAAGTGTTTGGATCTTTCATTTCTGCCTGAATTGTACCCAACCACTTTGCCATAGCAGATTTATACCTTCTCATGATGGTAGTAAGAACAAGTAGCATTCTGTCATTTTTGGGATGCATGCTCTTTAAATGTGTAATTTAAGCACTACCTTGTCTCATTATATTCTATTTTTTTTTATCACACACATTTTTATTACACTTCCACACTCGCTTTCTCTCACACTCTCTAAGCAATTTTAAGTCAACAGGGATCTACTAAACTTTGCCAGCACAAAAGGCAGGTGTTCAAATTTTTAAAATCCCACACTGTCATTTAGTAGCAGACAGTGTAAGTATCATAGAACAAATGCTAACTTTTTATCTGTGGAAAGCCTCAGGTTAATGGAGGCTTCTGAGCTCTTCTCAGCCTTTTCACTATTGTATCTTAGTCATAAGCATGAGCCTGTACCTATCTCAGTACTTAACACACTTGGAAGATTGTAGGAATAGTGATCCACATAATTCCTGCAAGGTAATAAAACTAATGAAGAAAACTTTTATGCTGTCCACAAACAGAAATAGTTCCTTAGGTTGAGAACTGAATCATAAGAGATACCCAGAAAGTGAAAACAAACAACAATGTTTTTGTATTACATATATTACACACATAATATTGTATTGCATTATTTATAACTTGTTTGCTATCATTTAGGATACTAACCACATTCATTCTAAAAGCTTCTTCAAAGTGCTTGTTTTGGGGAGAAGGGGGACAAAATTGAAATAGGAGAAACAAAACTGATAAATTCTTGGTGTCACCACCAGAGGCAAAAATCATCTTCCCTTCCCCTGTCCAGGCAGTAGGAGGGGAGAGAAAGGAATTTCAAAAGCTGCAGTCCCGGAATAGTAGGAAAAAGTCACATCACACCTTAATTCTATCTCAAGTTACAATAAGAAGACAAAGCAGAGCATTCTACAGAGAAAAGACTTCAGAAGAAAACTTCTAGATAACAAAATACTCAAAACAAATTTGAAACCGAAGCCCAGGAAATTAAACACATATTAGAAATAGCAACAGCTCTTAGTCTACCAAGAAATGCCATATCTCTTTAACACAAAGAGCATACATTACCATTTCTCTACAAAATGTGTTCAAGAAAGTAATGCTCCTGCTTCTCATCTGTAACTTGGGCTAATGCAACTCATTTCACTATTACCACGAAGCATTCACAACAGATGATTACCAAGTGAAACTACCTGTACCAGAAATTACTAGTACCAGATAACTCTAATTTTCTACTCTGTGTGGAAAACAAAAAAAAAAAAAAACAAAAAAAAAAAAAAAAAGAGAGAAATTTCCAGTGCAAGTGCAAGTGCCAGTGCTAGTTCACAATGCTGATGCTGAGATAGGCTGAGAAGCATCATGGTGCTGAGGCAAATCCACACAACTGCATTATTCTGACACAGCTGCTGAGCTGCAGCCATTTGTCACCACATTCACTTGCACATCTCTTTCCCTGCATGAAGCAGAAGTACTCACTGAAAACAAAACGCTCATAATACAAAATCTTTCTCTCCTACTACTGTGAACTATACAGAAACATTAACAGAAGGATCCCATGGGTTCCCATGAAAAGGTTTCAGTTGAGAGGGAGCTGCAGGCATTGCTCCCTGTAGATAAACCTTGAAGGGAAGTGCAGGCAGTGGAAAGGATCTGTCCTGTAACAGGGGAGAAGCGTGAGGAGGACTGACAGAGAGGAACTGCAATGCTGAGGACTGAAATACTTTAAAAAAAAAAGCAATTAAAAAAAGTAGCCAGATAAGATGCTATCCAAATTATGGTGAGGAATCTGAAATCTAATACAGTTTGAGATGTAAATAAGAATATGTTACTTAGTTACCATTAATTACTTTCATACACAGAACCAATTGACAGGCTGATCTCTGGCTGCATCTGCTCATTGCTGATTGTGACAAGAAGTAGGAAAGGCACAAAGACAAAACAAGAAATATTGCAGAACATGGCAAAAACTTACAAGAAACTTATCTGAATAAAGAATCGTATCTTATAAATAGTTTTAAATTATTTGGTAACTGGTAAAACTCAATTAGTTGATATTTGATACACTTAGCGTATTTCATTTGGGAGCACGTACCAGAAAACTGACACAGAAGCTGTATGTAACCACCACAAACAGCTTTAGAGAATTAAGAGCAATAAGCTGCATTTTATGACTTCAGAATTTGTTGAAGTTACAAATTCTCCCAAGCGTCCCAATTAATTTCTGATCTAGACTACTGAACTGAAGCAGAGCTGGCAATTAGACTGCACACAATGACCTGGAGATTTGCGTAGCTCGAGTTCAGAGAGCAATGCAAATAAACTTGAAATTGCTTCCTCACTGTCCTAAATATCAAGGTGCTGGATGCAGCAGTATTTCCATATACGGTCCTGCTATTAACCATTCACTGGAGTACACAATTTTACCTTAGTGTACAGAAACAGCAAACTAACAAAGTGTGAATATTTGCAAAGAGGGAGGTTTTGAGAATAAGATCATCTTTTCAGGAAAGAAAATAAAAGCAAAACCACTCTTCACAAACTGTCACAAACTATGAAATGAAACTTAAAAACAACCCTGACAAGGCTGTTAATATAGTAAGAAATCAAAATACTCTGAATTTTTGACATGTTAGTCTGGACACGGTTGCTGTTTCTGCTCAATACACATAGAAATTCCTCTGGAGCAGAACAAACAGTATTACTAATAGGAGCCAACTGCCTGCAAAAAGTTTATTAGTAGACTAAAAATATTATGAATCCCTTAAGCTATAAGTTCTTCATGAATATGAGACCATAGCTGTTTTTCCTCTAGTATTGCCAGTGAAGAGCAAATCTACTGCTCAAAGAACGTACTGCAATTCTTAGATACGGTCCTCTGAAGTTGCTATGAAAAGACATTAGCACATTCCTCCAACTCTTTCCCGTTTATAGAGCATCGTAACAGACATCCTTCAATGGTAAATGCTTCTGTGTCTGCTACATAAACACGTGGTCCCTCCACAATATCAGAAACGAAAACTCCTGCAAGGAAGAAAGCTTGCTTTGCAGGAAAGATTTGAAAAGCCCTCTGCATGCTTCTGCTGCCCTGTTAGTAGAGGTCTAAAAGGTGCCTGTATTTAACAGGCTTAGCATCTATACTAAGGTACATCAGACACACAAAGCAGTGCTTTACACTTTTTACATAAAATTCAATCCTCAATCTGGCAGCAGTGTTAACCCCACACTCCCTCAGCACTGTCTGCTGATCTACTAAGATGCTGGGTTCATTGGAAATCTGCAAAAAGAATTGAACAGAAAATACTAACAAGTCACAAGAGCCTTAGTTTCACAATACCACCATTCTCATGCCAAATTCTTCACTTCCACCTTAATTTTTTGGGCACATTAAAGATAACTAATATCTGACACTAATGCAATCTATACTTGGGGAAAAAAAAAACCAACAAAACATCAAACAAACACAAAACAACACAGATAAACAGGATTGGTCTCTTAATTCAAGAATATCATGAGATGAATAAAGTCACCATGGAAACATGACTGCCTCACAGCAGAATCAAATGCCAACTTACAGTGAGAATGGAGAAGACTGGGAAAAATCAAAAATTAGCACTTAAAAGCAATTGGATTAATCACTTCTCATCTTATCATTACTCAGCCAATTATATGTTGAAGATAGCAAGTCTACAAGGAGGGGAAGAAAGGATACCGAATGGGGGATATATAAGGAAGATGCCCGAGCAGCTAGAGATCCGGTTAGGAAAGCCAAGGCATAGTTCGAATTGAATCTGGCCAAGGAGGTCACAGGAACACCAAGAAGTTCTACAGGTATATTAATGGTAAAAAGCAGCCTAGGGAAGTTGTGGGCCTCCTCAGAAAGGAAAGAGGTGAAATGGTCACAAGTGACATGGAAAAGGCTGAAGTTCTGAAAGATTTCTTCACCTCAGTCTTCACTGCAAAGGCCTCCGGCCACACTCCTGAAGTCATGGAAGATAATGGCAGGTACTGGAAGAATCACCTGAAGAACCTGAAAGTGTTCAAGCCCACGGGACCCGACAGGATACACCCATGGGTACCGAGAGAACTGGCAGATGAGGTTGCTAAACCCCTCTCTATTATACTCCAGAAGTCATGGCAGTCTGGTGAAGTCCCCACTGACTGGAAAAGGGGAACATAACTCCCATTTTCAAAAAGGGTAGGAAGGAGGAGCCAGGGAAGTACAGGCCAGGCAGTGTCACCTCTGTGCCCAGTAAGATCATGGAGCAGATCCTCCTGCAGGCACTACTGAGACAGGAGAATAGTGAAGGGGTGATTGGCTACAATCAGCATGGCTTCACCAAGGGCAAATCCTGCCTGACAAACCTGATGGTCTTCTATGAACAGGACACATCATTAATAGATGAGGGGCAAGCAACTGATATAATTAACTTGGACCTGAGCAAGGCCTTTGACACTGTCCCACACCACATCCTGGTCTCCAAGATGGTGAAAGATGGGTTTGATGGGTGGACCACTAGATAGATAAAGAACTGGCTTGATGGCCGCATCCAGAGAGTGGCCCTCAATGGGTCCATGTCCAAGTGGAGGCCAGCAACAAGTAGAGTCCCTCAGGGATCAGTCCTTGGAACAGTCTCGTTCAACATCTACGTCAGTGACATGGATAGAGGCATTGAGTGCACCCTCAGCAAGATTGCTGACAACGCCAAGCTGTGTGGTGCAGGAGACAGGCTGGAGGGAAGGGATGCCATCCAGAGGGACCTGGACAGGCTGAAGAGGTGGGCACAAGCCAAACTCATGAGGTTCAACAAGATCAAATGCAAGGTCCTGCTTCTGGGTTGAGGCAATCCCAAGCACAAACACAGGCTGGGCCGTGACTGGCTGGAGAGCAGTCCTGAGGAGAGAAACTTGAGGGTGATGGTGGATGAGAAGCTCAACATGAGCCAGCAGTGTGCACTTACAGCCCGGAGGGTGCTTATGGCCAGGCTGGATGAAGCTCTGGCCAGCCTGATTTAGGATAGGGTGCTGGAGCACCTCTCCTATGAGGACAGACTGAAAGAGTTGGGGCTTTTCAGTCTGGAGAAGAGGAGACCTTATTGTGGCCTTCCAGTATCTGAATGGGGCCTACAAAAACGCTGGGGAGGGATTTTTTAGGATATCAGATAGTGACAGGACTAGGGCGAATGGAGCCAAGCTGGAGGCGGGGAGATTCAGACTGGACATGAGGAGAAAGTTCTTCATCATGAGAGTGGTGGGAGTCTGGAAATAGCTGACCAGGGAGGTGGTTGAAGACCCACCTCTGGAGATGTTTAAGGCCAGGCTGGATGAGGCTCTGGGCAGCATGATCTAGGGTAAGGTGTCCCTGCCCAGGGCAGGGGGGTCATAACTAGATGATCCTTGTGGTCCCTTCCAACCCTGACTGATTCTACGATTCATAAGGTTTGGTTAACTGTTTGCTTCTGGAAAGACTCCTGAAAGCTGATTCTTTGCTTTTTTTTTTTTTCCCCAGTACAGGTCAGCTGAAGGTAAAAGTAGTCTACAGAGCTTGTGCATCAGTTTTCCACCACAATAAAAGGTGACCCAGGAAAGCACAACTGGGTAGAGCAAAACTCAACAAAAACAGAATTTGCTTTATGTTTACTCCTTCACCCAAATGCAACTTAAAAATAAATAAATCAATACAAGTCCTGATTTTCAGTTGTACTGTGATGACCATCAGAGGCCTAAATGTTAAGCTATCAAACCAACCCAGTTACTCTGCAGCACGCAATTCTGTGTGGAGTTCCTTAAGAAATTCCTCTGTGCTCCTCATTACTTTTGGATGCCAGTGATGAAGCACAGGAAAAATTAAATTCTGTAGCACTGTATGAGGAAAAATAATCTACATACACTTGGGCAATAGCCTTACATTCCCCTTCCAGAGAGCAGCACTGGAGGCTCAAAGAGGCTAGCCAGCTCAGATGGTGTATTCGCTCTCACATGAAAGTAAGACTTCTTCTGACAGATACAGACTAACAACTGTCAGATTGCTGGTGAGTATGCCACTGTTAGAGCTGTTGCGATGGAAACTTGAAAACAGAGTAAGCTGCTGTGGGTGCTTAATTTCCACTCAAACCCATAAGGACAATTATTTATGCTACCTGAGAGAGGTTAAAGTTTTGGAAAGTGTTTCCAAGAGCTACTGGACCCTGTGATAATATAAATATGCTCAATATCCCATTCTGGTCTGATAATGTACGCATGTAGCAACCATCAAGGACATCACTCTCCGACATCTGTCACATGGTAGGGTTCCAGCTTTGTGCAGAAAAGGAATGCACACGCTGTTCACAGGCAACACCAGTGCAAGCATGACTTTATACCGTTTCTACTCCCTTCCAACTCATGCACTCCCTAGTGGAAGATGCAAAGGATGTAACTAATATCACATAATTCCAAGAAAAAGCAAAGATATAGCCTTAACGTGCTTCCAAACAATACTTCTAACATATATTAACATGCACTCTTTCATCACTTATTTCTTCAAAGTGACAAAGACAGAAGTAATCTCCCAACATGGGCCAACGTTGATCAAATTGCTTGCAGAGCACCAACTTGCTTACGGAGTGTGGCTTTTAATAAAATCAGGGGAGAAAAAAAAAAGACAACACCCAAACAACAAATAAACAACAAAGCAAGCCCTTTTAAAATATGCCGTAAAACACAAGCTTGAACCACCACAATTTACAAGGTTCTACAAGTTCCATTAATACAGATTTTTACCCTAAGAGGGCAGGGATTAGTACATCACTGTCCACTAACAACGAAAGCTGAGATGTTCCTATTCCTGTCTGCAGATGCTTTTCGCAGACTATCTCACAACAGAGAAGAAACATAAGTCATTCCAGGTGATTCAGGTAAGCTGTCTGTGCATCTACACAGGTTATAGCTTGAAATAATTCCTGTCCAAAATAACAGTGATACGGTCCTCTAACCAGCTATTGAAGTACCAAATGCTATGACAAATAAGGAATAGGCATTAAAACATTAGCAGAATGTGCAAGTAACTTAATTCCACCTAAAACAAAAAACCCACAAAAAACTCCCCATGAACAAAAACCCAAACCCAAGCCAAACATAAAAATATCACATTGCACAGCTGTAAACTAAATTTTCTCCCCTTCTCACCATCCCTCCTCCTAAGAAAATGAGAATGAACCCCATGCCAGCACTACCTATTTCTGCAGTCTCACACACGCAGGACGAAGCTGGCACACTGAGGATACTTTGTATCAGGACATGCCTACTACTTAAGTACTTCTAGCAGTGTATCCACAAAATTCATATTAACCTAAGGAAAGCTTCCTTGTTTTTCCCACCACTTTCAGTATGTTTTATGGCAAAAAAACAAAACAAAACAAAAACATCCTCAGGAACTAGGTAATTAAGAATCTATTTAAACTATCTTGAGGCTGACATGTTCCAAAACTGATTTTCACCTAAAGTGGATCTTTTAGGTTACAGAAATATAGCCAAATTCAAACTTGAAATAAGCTTTTATACTGTAGTATAAACAAAATTCTAAGGAGATTTATACTAGAAGTAGACTGTACTGATAGTGTTCCACCCTGTGCACATCAGTATGAAAAGTAGTACTATTTTCAGATTTAATGGGAAGACAGTACAATTATTTTCCTGTAGCCTGGAACTTCTTAGATAATCATTATAGTTATTATCAGAGAAGACTAATAGCAAAGCATTGTATTTCTAATGTGCTCTAGTTACTATACTGGCAGCACAAAGGTGTGGGAGTACCATTCTGAATCACCTTGTGATATTTTTCCTCACTGAACTTCACAAAAAAGTTTTCTCCAAAGATTAAATTCAATTTTAGAATTAATTTCCTTCATCAGTATTCATTATTTTTATTTGCTTTTATTGATAATGTATGCAATAAAATTTCATTGCAATTTCTGCCAAGAATTGGTTTTTAAGACTTAGCTTCATCTAATGAAAATGAAAGACATTATGGGGGAGAAAAATAGGGGGATTTTTTTTCTTTTTAAATCTGAAAGCTATGCATTTCTAGAATTGACATCAAAAGAAAGAGGAATGGATTTGAAAAAACACATTCTCTATGAGTTTTCACCCCTGGACTTCCCTCTCAAGTACAAGCTCCCTACCAAAGTGAAAACTATAATTTATGTTTCAGTAACACCAAAGTGTTTGCTAGACAAAGCAAACACAAAAAGAACCAGAGAGAACAGCAAGACAAAGCCAGTACCAGATAAGAAGAGAACTACAAAAAGCTGTAAGCTGCAGAGTAACCACCTGAACTTTCCAAGTCTACAAAATTGAGGCAGTAAAACAATCTAGATGAAGACATATTAGAGTTTTCTGACTGCAATAATTTATCTTAGCTAAAAATCAGCTCATATTAAGTGAATGTGTGCACTTCAAACAAAAAATAAGAACACCTAGCTATTAACAAGGACACCAAAAAAAGGTCCAACATTTAGAGGACCATAGGTAAGCCTGCTCACCTGTCCTCACTGAAACGTCGACCAACCAAAACTTTACACTTGTCTGGAGGGAGGCAAGCTGCCAGCAAAGGCACTGTCCTCAACACTCTGCTTTCCTGTAAAAAAGAAAAAAGTCACTTTTGAATACAATCAAGGAGACCTTCTATGAACTGTTAATGTGTCCACTTGCTTTCAAGTTCTTTTGACTACAGATGCAAAGGTACAACCAACCAACCAAAAAAAAAAAAAAAAAATCTTACCAGGCAACAGAAAAACAGAACTAAAAGAAAAAAATCTCCAGTTTCAAGGGATTTAAACTGTACTGGTTTGGTTGGCAATACTGATCTCAGTCTTTACTAACTTATAACCATCGACATAAATCTGAACTAGGCTATCAGTACAAAAACAACAACAAAGCTTCTCACAATAATCAACAATGAGGGGGGAGAAACCCAAACCAGCATGTGCATGGTTCAGGAGCTTATGTCTCTATACTGGAAGATGAGGGCAGGGCTTGATTGCCACAACAGAGTGCTACAAATAGAAGCACCGGATGTGTATCTGAACAGAGTGAAATACAAACACCTCCACTCTGCTGTCACTTTGCTGTGACCAGGACAACGGAACTGCTGTTGACCAGGCATTTGCTTACAGCTTTGTGCAACAGGTGAAGAAGATGATCTCAGTTGAGAATAACGGCTCTTCAGATCTCCAAGAGCATTAAAGAAAGCAGACATTCAGAAAGTGAAGGCAGAGGAAGTACTGACAGCTGAAACAAACCACCTACTCAAACACACAAATGTGTTTCTGTCCTTTATTTAACACATCTGGGAACACTAGTTTTTGTCTAAACAAGAAGTACACCAAATAGAGATTAAATGTTTAGGATGGCAATTTCTCTTCTCCCATTAGGGTAAAAAGAAAGTATAAATTTATCTCGTATTTAATGAAGACAGCAAGCCAAGACTGAAATCTGAAAGAAAGTTTCAGTTTATTCATTTACCACAAGAGGAACAAGGGAAGTTTATTAGCTGAATCTGGCAGGAGGCAAGACACTAGAGGTCAGTATTACAAAAGCCCACTAAGAAATGATTTCTTACAGTATTCTCACCTGGATATTTCATGATGCAGACAATGAAAATTCAAAGATCAATCTCCAAAACAACGGGATTAATTAATGAAAACCCAGAAGGAGGTTGATCTGTCTCTTGATTCATGAGCCATACAGCAACAACTCAGGATTTGTGAACATACAAGACTTTGAGTAGCTCACAGCTCTCTCTAGATGGCTGCTTCCTTACACTAGGATGAATGAGCAGCTATCTGCAGTTCTCACATTGTCTTGCTACCAAACCACTCTGAAGTTCTTCTGAGAAGACTTTCATCACCACTGCCTAAAACAGCTTTACTTTTTCTGATCCTTATTTACTGACCTTCTATAAAACACCATGGAACTGAAACAATAATTTGTTTTGCCACATCCACTGCCACTCTGCATTGCAGCAGCACATCTCCTAAAAACAGACAAATACTTATGCTCAACAGATAAACCTCTGTTACACTTTCAGAGCTCTGTCCTGAGTTTATACAGATCAGATTTTACAAAGTACATAATGGCCTACAGTCTGCTGGAGATCCAGGATGATAAAAAGCAAAGGTAAAACAAATGTGCATGTGAGTTTGTTCCACAGCTCTGCCACTAGTCTGACCTGAGGTTCATAACAGTAGGCATATATGGACAGAAAAACAACAAGATTTTATTTACTTTTAGATGTATCTATATGCAAAGAAGCAAAAGAAATTAGACTAGCCAAATAACTCCTTCACTTCTGCACCAATCCTGATGCTAAATATGGTATACTGGAATTCTATACTTCATTTTTAAATCCCTCTCCTTATGAACAATGGTATACTAACAGCATTCAAAAAACCAGTCTTTATGCCTTGACACAGAATGCTGAATTCTCTTTGCATTCTTTCACAAAATAGTAGCTAACTAGTTCATGGACCTACTGTGCAAAATGTAAGTGGGATGGTGGGATTCCTCACCTGGCATCCATTGCTTGCATTAAATGATGCCTCTCCTTTTCTAAGTACCTGATACCTGCACAGGTCTGACAGCATGGCCTCTGGACAGTAAGAATGCGGAGACATCGTCATATTAAACAGAGCACAGAAAATGTTGCTCCTGACTTCCTGCACTACTACAAGTCTCAACACCATCATTTGACCGTAGTTGGTGGCTTACTTCACTGCACTGTGGACTTCCAAAGACAATAAATAATGAAGCACATGGAGGATATCAGCTGGCAGTGACGTGGAGCAGTGGAAGACAGTCACTATCTGTTTAGCTTAATGAGATACTCTAGGAACAGACTCTAAGGCTGTAACTGCAATGCAGTGACAGACTGAAGGATCAGATACAGTCCAGAATGCTTATCTGCTTTCGAGTCTGATTGTATTTTGAGTATGAGCAGCTACAGTAACAGACCTTATCTTTTTTTCATGTGTGCCTTTGCTGTTCTGGAGTCAAAAATCATCACCTGTGATATCTAACAAACACTTCAAATATCACTGTAAGATATTATTAGCTTCCCACCATTTGTTTAAATTTATCTCTGCTAAGTCAAGTGCATTTGTACAGCCAGTTAAATCTTTCCCGTCAGGCGCACTGTTCTCAAGCGGAGTTTGGATTTTAGCAGGACTATTCAGGTAAGGTGTCCTATGCATGGAAGCTGTGGAAGGCGTGATTTCAGAAGACAGAATAATTCAGACAAACAGAATAAAAGACACAATAACTCAGGTGCACTGGAATTTCAATGAAGTTCAAAAGGCAGTATCATTAGATGATGTTAACATAGCTGTTTCCTCTTGCCTACACTTACTGCCTTAAAATTCTAGCTGAACTCCAGTAATTAACCACAGCCTTACTCACCTCTGCCGGATGCTGAATTATATACAAGCAGGTGGAGACCTTGAGTGGATGTATTGGCAGGAACGGACATAAACACACCTTCTGAGGACGGCTACATGACAAAAGGGAGTGAGAGAACAATGAAAGTAATCAACAATTTATGAAAGATGATATCAATAACTTGCACAGATATATACTGCCACCCAAGACACACACTATGAATCCCTTATATCCCCTTATGACAGCGTTTTAAACCTTATGAAATTTTCCTTGAAATTCCTTCTATTTCTAAAAATAAAGCAGCAAGATTTTCAATGAAATACAGTTTTGAGAACAGTGGTTGGACCCCTCTTGTGGTTTGGTAAAGTACTATCAAGTCCTTTCATCCTCTGCAAGAGTGCCAACACATTAGTATCTATACCTCAATCACAGACGTCTGCTACTGCTTTTCGTGACAAGTTATCAACAGGCTGACAAAATATTCTAAATATTCTAATATAATTTCATAATACTGCATAAAATAACAGAAAAAATGTAACTATATAATAATAGACTAATTACAACAGACAATTTTATAAGTACATACACTCAAAACTCCAGATATACTGTATTTATGATTGAGTTCATTTTTTATACTTTCATTTACACTGACATATGTGCCAGACATGTAGTACAAAACCAATAAGTCCTTATCAGGAACTTCTATTTTAAGTCTGAGGGAAAAAAATAATGTTTTGGTGTCCTGCATATAGCTCTTAAAATGACTAGCAGAAGACCTGCATTTAAAGTATTATTAATTTCTCTATTCAGTGGGTGACTCTATTGAGTGACCTTCACTGTGAATGAACTGAAAGCAACCTCACTTCCAGGTCTGGCAGGTCCTATTTCAGAAGTTCTCCAGCACTGTACCACTGTCTATTTTTCCCCAAAACTTCCTCACGTGTAACTAATTTAAGCAGAAATTTCTGAAAACAGTTTTGTTAACAACCCAGAAACAGCAAATACCCCCAGAGGTTATTTGTTGCCTGTGTCCTGATTGTTAAGTAGAATCTAATTCTCTTTTTAATCACTGGATTCAGTGGAAACTCAATTTTGCACTAAGTGCAAATTCCTCAGCTTCTCCCCATTATTAAACGGCTGGTTTCACTAACAGGAGAAGTTGAAGCTCTCCCCACTACAGCAGTTTCTTCTGCGGAGAGATTAAGGCATGAAAATCTACTACAAAAAGCTGTTCCAAAACAGTTAGCTGCTGACTTCAATCCAAAGAGCTGCACTGTTCACTAGGTTTTATAAGCAGCAGGAAACAGTTCCCGGTGATTTCTGACCTCAGGGTGTTTAACTATAACAAAGTTGTCTAGATAGAATTAACTTATTTTTGAGGCTTCATATTGCATGCCTTTTTTTTTTTTTCATTACTGGCTTAGATTTTGCATGGGTAGTTTTTTAAGCTTTTTTAACCTCCCAAAAAAAAAAAAAAAATCCCAAACCCACAAAACCAAACAAAAAAAATTACAAATTACCCAGAAAGCAAGCATTGCAAAACAATTACAGAATAAACTCAACCTATAATTTGATTTGTATAGAGCAGAGCACAAACCATGGCAAATAAAATACTTTCCAATATAAGTACTTAAGTACGTACATCACTTAACTTTCAGCACCCAATCAGGTACCTAATTATAGTGAATGCATACTTTTACAACCCCATCCCGAGGGCACAAGACTTTTTTCTGTAGTTTCACTTAGGTACAAAATGGTTATTGTGCTGAGGAAAAAAACAAGTTATTCCTACGTGAAACTGCCACGACCAGTCCATCACATCAGTTGCACAGGAAGCACTGCAGAACAAGAGCTGTTCTGTTCAACCACCACAAAAGCCACCTTTGCTCAGAGAAAGGCCACCTAGGTAGAAAAGGCTTTTTGTCTTTTCTTTTTGTTTAGAGATTCTGCTGCAGTCTTGCCCTACATAGGCACTGATGTTAGAGAAGAGCAGGGGCAACATCAGGGAACTTAATGACGAACATCAATTTTCTCCTATTTCTGGACATAAAAGTAGCAATCTGCTCCAGGCAGGAGCAGTACTATTCAGAATATCAAAGGAAAAGGTTTGTGGATAGGAATTAGGATTTGAGAAATCACTTTTACAGTATTATATTCACCTATATGCAATTTCACCACAAAGCTACCCAGTGGGTTCTTGCTTGTTTCTCAATACAGCATTGCCAGCTTAACAACTTACGAAAAAGTAACCAAAGTAATCTGTCATAGGTGGGACTGGAAAAAAAGAAGAAAGAATTCAAAATTAATTCCATGTCTTGCAGAAGCGTTCCACATGCAAAGGACAGCCAGGCTCATGCACAGACTTCTCACAGCTTTCTGTTATCCACATCTAAACTATGGATGCTCAGATTCAGAATAACACCAGAGCTGGCGCTCCTAGCAGAACTGAAAGTAGACTATGGCCTATGCTGCATGTACTCTGGGGCAAGATTTAGTGCAATTACTAATTTCTGGGCAGAGATATTCTAAAAGTGAGTAGGCAGCAGCTTGGAAAACAGTGAGCCAATTATGAAAATCTTTCCAAAGGATCTGGATGATGCTCCTACAAATACAAATGGTCTCACTTGCTCCAGAAGTTTAGGTTCTTACAAGATGTCCCACGGGCCTCTGAAAATAGGCATTATTCCAGAATGAGGAGTGTACACTTACACCCATATTCAGAAAACTAAAAGATAGCTAAGTCCGAGATCTAAACCCAGAGCTACCAAAAAACAACAGTGTCACCATTTCACATTCAGCATTTGTAGGCACTTCTACAAAAAGTGGTTAAGCATTCCAAACATGCATTTCAGAAACAATGCTTCTAGGACTACAACAAAGAGGAAGTTGAAACTGCTCTCACTTGTGGCAACATTTGAAAAGAAACATTCCTGCCCAAACAGTAATGTCTGCTTCAAGTAAATTAGATTTCTTCACTGTTTAAGGCCAAACACCAAAGGTTTAAAGGTCAAAACCCACCTGAGAAATCTGGAGAAAAGCCAAAAAGTTACCATATGTTACTTTTATACTAATGTTTTAATATATACTTTATATTAACACAACCTGATTACACACATGCATTAAAACAACATTCAGGAGTTTTACAAAGCTGTGTTGGAAGTTTAAAGGTACAAGCCCAGACATGTTACAAAATCTAAGGGAAAAAAATGTTACTTCTGTTAGTTTTATGCTGCAGGACAAACAAACTGAAAATGGCTTAAAAATTACATTTTGCATCTTCCAGCTTAACCAGTACAGCTATGAAGAGACCTTAAAGTAATGAGTGAATTAAATCAAATATAGATAAAAAGATGCACTTAGGCAGAAACAATCCTAACCCAACATACAGAAAACCCTCAGTCTTTGTTTAATATGGCCAAGTATACAAGACATATGAATATGATCAACAGTTCTGTGAAAATGGCAGTTTAATGCCTGGCACTTGTCAAAAATGCTGATCAGATGCTAAGTGCTACACAGGACAGAGATGAAAGAATTGAACAGGGAACATTATCATGCCACTACATAAACCTTCCATTTGCACTCTTCAAACAAACAAACAAACAAAAAAAAATTAGAAAGACTGGAGAAGCCAGGTCAAACACAAGGAGAAATTTCTCACAGTAGGAGTCACAGATCTCATTGCTGACCAATGCTACAAATACATGAACTTAACACAGGTCCAAGCAAAACTGTACAATTTTGTGAAATCAAAATCCATCAGACATGGAAGCACTGTCACTGAAGATACAAAGTCACAGCCAGCTCAGAGACTCCCCTAAGCTACAGGCAGATGGATAAAGAAGCACCAGGCTTACTCTTTCTTCTTTAGATACATCTATACACTCGCTGCATCCATTCACGGCTGATGACAGCATGCTGTGCAAATGGACACTTGACATGCTATAGCATGGCCATTCTTCTAAGTCATTCTGCACAATCTAAAATGAATGTATAGAATCTCAATTGCCCTGGCTTGAGATCACCTAGCTGTAATTTTCCATTTTTTCTAAATTTTAGATCTAAAAAGTTTCTGTATGTACTGCTGCCTATTTCTGCAAAACCCTGCAGCTCCTTTGGGTAGACTTCTGTTACTGACAGAACTTAGCAGCACCCTAAAAAGAAATTGATGAGTGTTTCTGCTTTCCCTCACCCTGTGGCTACACAGTATGTGACCTGACGCAACTGCTACAACTTTCATGGAAGATAAGAAGCCATCCTTATTAAATGAAAACCTCTCTCTTTTGCACTGAACAGAAGTAGAATAATGCATTACCTCACCCTCTACACAGCCAAAGTCCATCTGGCAAACCCAGAACCAGGGCAAGCCAGGAGGAAGACATGTATTTTCTGTAGCTATGCTGATAATAAGCATAGATCCTACAAGAGCAGCCAAAATTAATGTGGTCACCAGTTGAATCACATGTGAAAGACAGGCCCAACATTCACTCTACTGTGTCTACACAGGAAACTTGAGATTTCTGAAAACTTGCCCATCCTCTTATCCTAGTAAATAAGAGTCGTAAAGTAGGAACTCCACAACTGATTTCCCAAATATACCAGCTCTGTTGGTCTGCTTTATTAACTGAAGATCACACATGCTTTTAAACGAATGGGCAAGACGAAAACTGTAACTGTAACATTGAAATTAAAAGAAAAATTGACTACTTGGTGTTCTCCCTCTTGCTTTAAAATTAAACAGGATGAGTCAATTCAGGCCTTGCCTTCAAATATTACGAGTTGCTCTTAATTCTCTCAGTAGCAGGTAGTTTGTAGGTAATGTGACTGAAAATATGTCTGCTCTACATCAGATTTAATTGTGAAAGTCATGGTCATCATATTTTGTGAGTTTTGCTCTCCTGTTTTCATTGCTCTACTTTTAAGAGGTCTACCACTATCCTTATAACCACTCAAATCAACTAGCCTACAAAAGACTGACTCCCACAGACAAGAAACAAAAAGTTATCATAAATAAAACATGACAGATCATCTTGCTCTAGCCTCAGCTTTCTAATTACGTGCACCAGCTCTTCAAGTTCTCTTTAAAGTAAGCACTGCACAGTTATCTTTCTGAGAAGTGGTACAACTCTCATGAAATGCAGAGAAACTCAAAGATCCATCAGCACTGCTTAGATTTCTTCCAGGCTCATTTTAAACATTCCTTACTCACACAAGTTCCATGGTATGGAAGTGTAAGTATAGGCATAGAACATTATTTTGACTCCATCTTGTTCCAGCTTCCATCCCTTCCTCCAGTATCTTTCAAAAGACTTTGGATCTCATTGTCCATGAGACGAGGATTTCATTTTTTATGAATTTCATTAAAAGTCAACAGTCATATAAATTAAAAACACAGTATCAGGAACACAGGTAGAGAGACTCTTGAGAACAATCAGCAAACACTTTTCCACTTGGTAAAGTGTGTAGCACCAGCCTCCTGGCAAGCAAAAGAAAAAGTTTTGCTTCCCACAAGAAGTGGGAATAAAACAGACACATAGTTTGGATTTGGGAGATTTATTTTGCTTTTCTGTGTGTTTTTTTTTTCCCTTGAGTTTTGTCGTTTGGGGTTCTTTTTGGTTGGGTGGGTTTGGTGGTTGTTTGGGGTCTTTTATATATCTCAGTTTGTTGACTCAAATGCCACATTTAAATAGAGAAGCATCTAATACAAATCATAGTGAAAATTAATTGGGCCTTTTGGATTTGAAGTGTACCACTTAAAGGGTAATCTTTATATGCATATTAATTAATAAAACATGGCTATCAAAACTGATGACACCCACTGTCAGCCTGTATGTCTGAAAAATCACACAAACACATTTTCTAATCCCCAGCACTTCAACCTCTCCATCATTACAAGCATTTAAAGAGCACAAGATAAATTATTCTGCTAATCTCCACTGTAAAAAGTATGCACAGAAAAGATATTTTGTTCAAACACACAACAGGGAAAATTAAAAAAAAAAAAAAAAAAAAAATACAACATATTTCTATGTTACCTGGCAAAATGCATCAACTACCTTCCAGACAAACTGCCTTCAGGTGTCAATAGGTATTTGAAGAAATCTTACAGTTATGCTGCATAAAGGTTTCTGTACCCCCTTCAACACATTCGAAGACAGCAACCTCAAGAAATGTGACAGAGGAACAAATTAACGAGGTTTATCAGAAATCTACAATACTTGTTCTAATCCATACAAACTCTACCACTACATCAAGTAAGCTATGAAGTCATTTGGTGTCTATATCCTGTGGAAGATCACTTCCCAGTGCACATGGAATATGAACTGGACCGATGAGCTAGAGGCACTGAGCTTCCTCTTTTCATTGCTCCACAGTGCTAGGCAGAACCAGAGAAACATCCTTCCAGAAACACCCACTGCATCGACTAAAACCTGTAACGCATTCTGTTACAAGTTTCAAAACGTTTCCATCTAGTCACAGCAGCACTAGACACCACAGCACTACATTTTTTAAATTCACTAAAATACACCAAACTAACCTTAGCATTTTGTGCTAGAAGAGATTCATATCCAGACTAATATGACCACAAAAGTGACCTGTTAAAAACCAGCTTTGACAAGCTAGTTTTCAAAGGACTCCTCAGATAGTTGTAGAGCTGACACTATGTAGCACCTGCTCCTCTTGCCACAAGACAAGAGGAACAGATATTCTGGCACGATAAGAGGCATGACATATAACAGAGGCACCCAACATGGAATACATTTTTAGGCAAAACTTGCTTTTGAGTCAACTCCACAGCGGGAACTATCCACAGCAGGGCACGTAGCAATGGGATGGGGTTAGAGATACATCACAGAGGAGGTACAGAAAGAAATTCTGACAGCTGGCAGAGCCATCTCCCTTCCAACATAACAAAGTATGTATGTGAGCAGCTAAAGGGTCACAGCACTGTTTTTTAGCATTTAGTCTGTTGGCACCAGATTTCAGCACTTCTCCTGCTCCTACATGTTATGGTGAGAAGACACATCTTTTGCTCTTCTTTCCATGTTCCACACTCAGTAATGAGGGCTACAACCCTCCTGAATAAAATCTTGACTGTATTTTCCATCATACTGAATCAAGATGTCTCCATCAGTTGGAAAACTATCACTGTCTTGCAAATCTGAAAACAATCCTGGACCTTTTCCCAGAGCAACAGAATTAAGGAAACCCAAAGAATAAGGTGGTTAACTGACAGAGGCATCAAGCAACACCTGCAGAGAGGAAGTACAAAAGGAACACTTACTTGTATCTGTTTCTGAAATAGCTACACTGTACATCTTACCCTACGATCATGGCAACAGCCTCATGTGCATACAACGCACAACCTGAAAAAAAGGTGCCCATCATCGAGAGCTATTAAAGCACAAAAATACTATTTTTGGTTCAGTAAATCTCAGAACCATTATTCCTATCAGCCACAAAATACCACTTCACAGCTGTCCTGTACTCATGCTGATTCCCAGGCACCTGTTGCTCATCACTGTTGAACTCTCCATTACGCAAACTCCAATCTGATACATCTGCTCTGAGCATGATTTACTGGCGTAAAGCACTATTTAAAATAAAGTTATACAGCTGCAAGCAGCTCTCATGTGTTTCACACTAAGCATGAGTACCTGTTGTACTGTTACTGAACAACTATACAATAAAGTTGTTGAGCCACAGATTTCAAGGAAACTGAAGCAACAGATCATACCCAGCTCCCACACTCAATGGAAGAAAATAAAAGTGTTAACAAGAGCACATGCTACATGTGGTCCCATGTTAATACTTGCTTTCAGAGTAACATAACACATTTCAGGAATTATGTCCTGAGCTGTTACTGAAAACAAGCTGCAAAATGTATCTCAAAAGGCAAAATCACAAAAAACTAACTTCAATGCAACTCTTACAGAAGATACTGTGTTAGTGCTGATTTCCAGCTTGGAGTTTTCTGCTGTTGACACCCAGACACTGGAAAGGGGATTTTTACATGATGAAACCCTTTCTTTTAAAGCACCAAACAGCTACCACGTTGTAACGATCTTCAAAGGTCAACCAGTCTGGATGTGAACAAAACCTTTAAAAAGCTTTACTTAAAGATTACAAGATGTCATTCTTCCTAGATTTAACACTGAAATGGGACACAAAAAAAGGCAACTTTCTGGAGGTAAGGGATGGAAGCAGCCACTTATTTCATGACAATACTAGAGCTCTCCTTAAGGACTGCATTCCTGTCTTCTGGAAAATTACATCAGCTGGTGCGTTTCTTGAAACATTAAGCAGATAAATAAACACATACATACATTTTTCTCCTGAAAATGTGTATTTGTAAAAAGATCTAAAATCCTTCCCTTTCATTTGTATGGCAGTTTATGTATCGTTCCACACTTCCTTTCTATTTTGCGTTACCAATTTTTTCACACTGGTTATCAATGATGAGTAATTAGCAAAACAGAATTATTATTATTATTATTATCACCTGAAAAAAAAAAAAAAGTATCTTAAAAAATTACCACCTAAAGGTGATGCAGCTTTTACAGAGAAGTTTATAACACTACAGTGACATGCAACCACATTTGAATTATTTTAAAATAATTTGGACATATTCTTCAACTTTGACATTAAATTAGAAGGTAACATTACCCAACAAAGTTAGGTGCTTCATTAGCACAGCATCTGTATGAATGTCATATGTTAAGTGCAAGCTGTCCTCAAAGAGTGTTCTTTTACATAATTTCATGCTAGAAGGATATATTAAAAAAAAATTTCCAAATGCAGGCAAGGTCCACACTGCCTTTATTAAAAGCCCAAGTTGTGCAGTCACCTCACACAACCATCTCCCAAGGCAAGCAATCTCCTGTCTAACCAATTAAGTCATATGAATAAACAAGTCTGGGGATTTTTTAGTCTGGAATGTTCATGGCAGCTTTACAAGGATAATCTGAACATAATAAAACCAGGAAGTATCTTCCAGTTCTATAAAAGATGAAAAGATACAAAGAAAAGAGGGGAAAAAAATAAGAAGAAAGTATCTACTTTGTCTAATTTCTAAGTTGTTACATAGAAGGAGACCTTAGCAGGCAGCTTTTCTTGCAAATAATTGGCACTAACAAATCAATAGAGAAGACCCTTTCAACTATTTCAACTGTTTACACTGAAGCTGGCCCTAGTTTCCACTGTAACTAACAGAAGTAAATAAAAAAACTAGCAGCATTTAGCATATGCAGCACTGCAGTCATTACAAAAAGGCCAGGAAAGCCAAAAGCTAATGAGCCTGAGATTGCTGACATTTTCATGCATCTTGGCTCTACAGTCTGGCAAAATATCTGGCACTCTGTCCAGCTTGATGCCAGACAGTCAGCAGAGCTTTAATTTGGTTGAAGAAGGTGAAATGGTAAAACAGCATTTAAAGCAAGCTACTGAGACACTAAGATCAAGAAATTAAACTGAAATTTTAGATTGCCAGCTTTGTGATTCCCAATATCCCTCAGAAGTTTAGCGGCTGTGACACAAACAAAAAAATTCTATTACCAAAAATGTCTCCTGGAGCAGCTCAGAATTTCCTGGGGAACAGAAGAATCCACAAATCCAAGAGGGGAAAGAAGAGACAGACAGAAAGACAGACAGACAAAATTCCAGCAGTACAGAAACAGCACCTTGATTCTTTCATCCTTTTGTATATTTTCGAAGAACAACACTTCACTTAACAGCATTAAAAATGTATAAACTTAAGAGCATATGAAGTTCCTATATTAGTACTTAACTTAAAGGAGGTCTGTGGATGTTGTTGGCTGAAGATAAACTCCACTTGCGACACTACAGAAGTAGGTTTGTTTAAATGTTTGCCTCAACTTGAAGTCCTGTTTCCCCAAATGCTTGTTACTATCTCAGCTTTTGAAATAATAATTACAAAACTGTGCCTTTGGCTTTATGTGTTAAAGTGACGTCCAGCTGTGGTTTGTTGGAGTTGACAAGCAGCTTGTAGGTTTAAAAAGTGTCTGCATCTGCAAATGCTGCATCAAACCATTTCAAACACAACAAGACATAATGCATATAAACTATCAAAGAGACTCTCTTGATATTTTCATCTCTAACCATTCCTTAACTCCTCTCTCCACTGATTTTTATTGGACACAAAGTTTTAACTTTGTGTAGGGAAGATTTTATAAAACCCAGTTACGCAATCTGACCCACTCCATTTCGTAAAAGCTTATATACAACAAAGGATAAAATGTGTAACTACTTGACTAGAATTAGAGTTGTTTCCTGCTTATCTGCAACATCATGTACATAGGAAGATCTGTCCTAATCCGGTCCAAAATACTTCCATTATCTTATTTTCTTGACTAGAACTGAAACCAGAAAGCTAAAAGTTACCTCAAAGGCATGGACTGGAACTGCTGCAACTATTAAGTACCACAAAGCCGGCACTCAGCAAGGGCTGCTGCTGCTAAGTGGTGGGTGCCCTCACTAGGCAGAACCCAGCCATCCACCACCACCAAGAGGCTCTCACTGATGCACCACCCCTCAGCTGCTCCCATTTCAGCATTTCCAAATAAAAAAAAACTTCATTAAATGAAGGAATGCCATTTTGGCAAGCACTAATAAATTAGTATTAGCATTAATAGGTAGTATTTCTAGCTTCATTTTAGCTTAATGATAGATCATGTTACCAGCTTCAACTGTGTCAATTTTTATTACATTTTTTCACATATATTTACAATACAAATCATTCCAGTGCATTGTTAACGTCTGTATTTCCACACACAAGAACATACATCAGAGGATAAACACAGCCGAAGAAAAGTTTGCTTCTGCCTCCTAACTCAGCCTGTTTCCGGCAGAATGGCAGGGGTCTTCCAAAGCAAAATGGTCTGATTCTCTGCTAGTGCTAAGCTTCTATTATCACACAGAAAAGGACCAAAAATACACTATTACACATGGAGCCTGGACTTCTGTACAGCAGATGACCTTTTCCAACCTGTCAAGACTAGTGAGCAGAGTCCTTTCTTCAGCCTTCAGGTCTGGAAGACTTGCTAGCTCCCTGCATGCCTGCCCAAAGAGCTTTCTGCAGAAGTTTCTCAGAAACTGCTTCTTTGCTTCCCAGTCTCATGGTATGAGAGAACACAGGCTCTTTTGCACCCCATGTGGGATAATTAGTGAATGAGGAAAGGCAGCTTGTGAAGCTGATGGATTAAGACACTGCTAGCTGGAGCTACTGACAGTACCTCTGAGCTGCATTCAGTGGTTTAAACAGCAACCGGAGCTCCGTAAATGCGGTCTACAAATCTGAAGTTAAATTGCATAAAAGCTTCATGCATTGTTTTGTTATTGTGGGGTTTTCATTAAAAAAAAAAAAAAAAAAAAAAAGGTAATTGCAACTTCTCATTGAGTGTAACCTTGCAAGACTATAAACTTCTAACATTAACTTTCCATGTCATAGCTTATGATTTTTTCCAGTTTTGAATTGGAGCTAATTGGTCACATCCACAGTATTCTCCTCCTCCAAAAACACAGACCAAGTATTAACAAACCAGACTTCTCTCCACACAGGTCTTTCAATACTTGAAATTTAGATATACCTGTGCAACATTTCCTCAATACAGTATTTGAAAGACAGAGAGCATTGACACATATACTTTACTTGCTAAGGGCAAAACAAGTCTGCATTCCAGTTTGAAATATGCAGACAAGAAAGGGGAGTTAAATTATAAGCTCAGTTCTGCTCCAAATGAAGTCAGAAGTGAATTCTGACTGCTAATGAAAGCAGGTTGAATACCCACACATCTTTCAGAATTTAAAAGAGCTAAGTTTTTTTACCCATCACTACAGGCAACAATGTCATATCCTGTCACTCAGAATCAGGAATTCAACCTCTCTTCCTTTCACATATAATTAAAAAAAAAACAACAACAACAAAACCTGAAACAAAGGCATTGCTGCACTTTATGTAGGTAATATAGATAAAATCACAACATAAGGAGCATTCTAGTCTCTATTTAGCATTAACGCAAAAATAAGTGGTTTTTACCAGACAAAACTTCTTTAAAGAACATGTACTCCTCTTAAAGACAAATATACCATTCTCTACAGTATGTCTTCAACTAAGTGCCAGCAAAAAAATATAGTTAACAAAGCTTCATATGATGAACAGCCAGCTTTAGGAGAATGGTTAAGTATTAAACAGAATCTTCAACTAATTATTCTAGTGTATTATTAACTCCTTCTGCCATTGATGGGGGAAGAACAGAGTCGTGTTTTCACACAGAACTTCACTGCAACGCAACACTGCAAAACCGTATGAAAAAGGGCATTGTATAATGTTCAGAAGACTTCCTCATGTCTCAGGTGTAAGTGTACTGTAAAGGCTACACTACACTCTAGCGTTCTTTCTCTGAATAGCAGACATCGCTGTCAGACTTTCATTTTGGGCTGGATCTGGCATCAATCTTATTAAAAAGCAGCCAACTTGTCCTCTCATATAATGCTGAAAGAGTGTATTTTTTTTTAAGGATACCCGTTATTAAACTGGAAACAGTTATTATGCTTCCTTGAAATACGCTGACTTCTATTCAACACAGAATATTTTCTTTCTTTAATCAAGCATCAAGTTCAGTGCTTTGGGGATATTGTAAGAAGTTGTTTCTAACACACACAATGAACCAAAAAGTCTTTTCAATACTGGATGTAGAAGAGACCATTTCAAACCCCAGAACCATACTGACCTGTATGTAATGACCACTCCAGATGCTCTGCAGAAAGCATTTCTTAGGAAAAATACCTTACAAGAATAATCGCTTTTGAATAAGACCGAAGTCAGTTGCATAGATAAGCCTTTCCTGCCTAACTTAAAAACACCAGTTCTGTAACTAATTTGGCAAGTACACTAATAACAGTTAAGAAAAACAAAGTCAGATTGCACCTGAGTGCCTCATTAAGGGAATGAGATGGACCACAACAGCAAGATTTTGCACTGAGAACACTATCACTGCCTGGTCTCAGGCCTTTGCTATTAACTCAGCCACAGCACGACAGTACAAAGCTATAAACTGACTCATCATGTAACTGAGATTGGAAGGGACCTCCAGAAGTCATTTAGGCCAGCCTCCTGCTCAAAGCAGGAACAACTTCAAAAGCTTTGAACAACCTGACCTTATCACCTCCAAGGACAGAGGCTACATGGCCTCACTAGGCAACCAGCTCTAGCGTTTAACCACTCTTTCAAAGAGCCTCAATGCTCTCGCTGAAGTAGCCACAGCTTACTGGACCTCTTCTGCCACCACGGTATGCTGGCAGCCCCTGCTCAGCCTGCTGCCTACCTTGGTGTCCTTGTTCTTTGCTACAGTTGTTCCCTCGCAGGTCAGTACGTGGGCTTGCAGTGCTGCCAGGGCATGGTCAGCCCTGGGCACAGGACTTGGAGTTCTCTAAATTTTATTATATTCTTAATGCAAGACAGTTTGTCAACATCCCTCTGAATGGTAGCTCTGTTCTCCTGTATTAAAGCAGCTGCTACTTCCACAATGATGTCACCTGCTTCTGATGCATGCCTTCCACCCCAGCAATACGATCACTAGAAACATGTTCATCAGCCTTGCACACAGCCAGCTGAAGAAGAAGCATCTGAGTACTTCCAGGTCATTGACAACTCTGGGATATACCAAGGCTGCCTTTCCTTGCAAGCCAAAGCTGTACCATTTCACAGCACCAGAGTCCAGGTGAAATTCACCCGTGCCAATCTCTGATGCAAACTTTAGAAATAAGAAAAAATGCAGGATTGGCTGTGCTAAACCAACTCTTATTTTGATTTGCGGGTAACAGACTTCAGCTCTCGCCTACTTCTGTAGCAACTGAACATGAGAACTGTGAAGTTTCGGGGGTTTTTTTTTGGTTCATTTTTGCTTTGTGTTATGTTTATAAAAGTGAACAGAAATTCTTGTAATGTAACTATTGGTACTGTGGGCATTCTCTGTGATTAAATTGAGAAGGCTTGATCAATGTTGAAGCATCTCTGGCTTCTCTTACAATACTCTACTCTCCCCAAGGCCAAGTTGTACTTAGTGCAATTACAGAAAAGCAGGAGGCCAAATGTACTAGAGCTGCTTCAATCAGCAAGATTATTCTGTGCTGCACTCCATCTGTGGCTATGCTCCTTCTAGTCTACTAACTGTCCATGGTCAAAAGGATGTGGCCATCCTGATAAACCACTGTTTTGGGTTTGGTTTTTTTGGTTGGTTGGTTGTGTTATTGTTGGGTTTGGGTTGTTTTTTTTTTTTTTTTGGCAACTGTAATGCCAGTAGATCAAAATGAATGAGAACCAAGTCATTCAAGCACAAAATAAGTAGCCTGAAAGGCCACTACTCACTAATCTAATAACAATATAATAGGAAGCTAACAAACTCCTTTGATATTTAGCCCAGTAAAAATAAGTAACATACAAATGACTACAATTTTTAATTCACCAACAGTTCTGGCACCATTCATTACTGCTAATACACGTCACAGAAACAACATGAATAACTGCTCTGGATACAGTAACCGCTAAATGCAGTTCCCTAACTGAAAACCACTAACCAATATTCTGCTTGATGTTTATAATTCTAAGCAATAGAAGCTACAGAATTTAGTGTAACTGGTGAGTTCTGCATCTATTTAACTATTAAGTATAGTTTCAAGAGCTCCTCTTAACATTCTTTAAAACTCCTTGAAAATCTTCTACTAAAAATAAAACTCACAAGTTATATATATATATGTTTGGAAAAGGTAATTCTCAAATGCCAGACTTCCAGACTCATGCTTACCACACCTGCAGCCCTACCAGAACTCCTTAGCATCCTCAGAAGGGCTGGCACCTTACTGCATAAATATCACTGCTGGTATGGCAGGAAAATCCACATAATTACTTAATGCTAAAATAAATTTTCACAGTTTCTAAAATAATTTCTTGCAGTTGCCAAAATAAGCATTTATTGAGAAACATCTCTGCATTAGGCTGCAAACCTAAAAGGTCAGTGTGAGATTTCCCCTGATGCACAAGTGTTTAAATGTACAGTTCACGATAGTAATTTGTTATGTGGTCTTGTGGCTGGGCAGCAAAGTACAACCAACCCTAAATGTAGGGGCTGGCATGCCAAGAGCACCTCTTTGATTAAGAACTTAATTCACTTTCTGGCTTTCTAAAGGCACCGTGTCAGATCTCTCTATGCAAATATACCAACATGTAAGCGGACTATGGACACAGCAATCAAGCATCAAAAGAATACAGTCTTAGCAACAGAAATCTTCCTCGTGCCACTCATGTTTATTGCAGGTTTGACAAAGCCCCCAAAACAGGGTCAGACACTGGAATGAAACCAACAGCTCTCTTACCTTCTCAACCGAGAAACCAAAAATGTTTACATCATTACCCTTCTGGACTAAATTACATATATATCTGAAGCTATTTCTATCATAACCACTAAATGGCAGGAATAAACACTTCACATTCACAGTAAGGAGATGAGGAATCTTTGCCAATGCTTCTCATTACTTTCTCAAGAAATACAACTTGAAGGTGACAAGGCCTATAGCTCTTTTAACAGGTTCACCTATGCTGGAGGCATCTTACAAAAGTCTCATCAATTCTCCAGTTCTGAGTACAGCAGTCTCAGGAACAGGTAGTGTTCCTGCCAATCTTGCAGGTGAGGGAGAAGGGTCTCAAAAGGATTCCATGGACCCTCTAGGTTATCAGTGGGTTGTGCAGCTGCTGTTAGGAGCAGCATTTTGTTTTTTACAAGAATGGAATCCTCTTTGAGAGTCAGTAACTACTTGAAAGAAAACAGGACGTATTTACTAAATGAGGAAAATTATTTTTGCCAGCAGGCTGACCAAATTAGTGCTAAACTAGAAATTATAGGCTAGTGAGTAATTCCTCAACAAACAAGTAAGGAATTTGGGCAGGCAAGCCTTACAGTGATGGGAACAGAAGGGATACAGCAACCAAAAAACCCAGGCCTGAAGTGAGGACAGGCATGGGAAGGAGGAGATGCCTGCAGAACAGCCTAATGTGAAGAAGGGCTCTTGAATCTGTACAGGGAAATCAGCACACTCAGGCACCTCTCTGGAATGCTTCTAGATTCTGGCACCAAACATCACCAGTGCTGAGTTGAGAGGAATGATCATCTCCCTAGACCTGCTGGCAGGAGATCAAGAAGTCCCTCTGCAGTTACAAGACTACAGTCTCACTAGCATCACAGAGAAACAGTGGAATATCTTACATGACTGGCATCCTCTGATGGAGGAATATGGGACTTTTAGGATGGACACGCTGGAAAGCCAAGGAGGGCAAGCTGCTCTTTATGCGGGACACCACCTGAAATGCCTTCAGCACAGCCTTGGAACAGAGCAGGAATCACATGAGTATAGGTGTCAAGATCAGCAGCCAGATCAACAAGGGTGCTTTACAGTGGGTATCTACTTCAGACCTCTGGATCCTGTTGAAGTAGGTGAAGCTCTCCTCAAAAAGCTGTAAGAAGTTTTATGTTCACAGGACTTGGTCCTCAAGAGTAGTTTTTAACTATACTGATATATGCTGGAAGGACAACATGACAGAGCTCAAGCAGCCTAGAAGATGAGTACACTGATGACAAATTCCTGTCCTGGTGGTGGAGGAACTGCCTAGAGGTTCAGGGAGATGATCCTTCCTCTCTGCTCAGAATTAGTAAGGTCATGTCAGGAGTGCTGGATCCAGTTCTGAGCTTCTCAGCAGAAGGCAAACGTACTGGAGAGTGTCCAGCACATAGACGTCACTAAGGATTTGGAGCATGTGCAAGAAAAAGCTGAGCTGGCACTCTTTAGCCCAGAAAAGCGAAGGCTGAGGAGGGTCTTATACACATGTATTAATTCCCAATAGGAAGGTGTCCCAGTTTAGGACCACCAGCTGCCCAGGACTGGAGGGCATAGATTATATTTACTCCTGGGGAGTAAAAATGAAAATGCTGCACACTGATTGGAAGTTTAACGGAGATTATACTTATAAGTACATATGTATAGAAGGCACTCAGGTAAAAGGAATACATTCATAAATTAGGCCAAGTCTATCAGACTAAAACCTTCCATAATCCTTCATCCCATCCAACCTAAGGAGTAAGCCGAAACTGCCCTCCCCACCTCAGGCCTACATGGCCTCAGCAGGCCACATGATGCATCTCAAAATTCCCTGACAGCTAGAAGCCATCACACAAACCATGAACTAAGTAGGGACATGCTCTTTTCCCAGAAAGAGAGAAGCGAAGGCAGCAGAAGACAACGGTTATCAGCTAGGCATTGCTTTGTTAGCTATGATACCGGGAAGTGGAAGAGAGTAACAATGTTACAATACCCTGGGATGACCAGGTCTGTCCCCTGGGACTCTATCTCTTTCTGGAGGACTCTGTCCCTCTGATCTTCTTAAGGGAACCTGGGCCTCAAAACCATCACAGAGGAAATGAACACAAAGGAGCTGGAGCCAGACGCCTCTCAGAATCAACTGCTATCAGAGTAAAAGGCAGTGAGCACAGGCAAAACATGTTAAACTACATCTGAATATAGGAAACACCTTGTAAACTGGTCAAACACTGGAAGATCTCAGACTGGTTGTGGTGTCACTGTCCTTGGAGAGAGGACAAAAAAAACCACACCAACTGGACGCAGTCCTGGGGACCTGATCTGACCCTGCTTGAGCAGGACTCTGGACTAGATGATTGCCAAGAGTTCCTTCCCAACCTCACCCATGCTTTCATTCCGTGATGTAAGTGACAGTGACTCCAGCCAGAGCTGACAACCCCATGCTGGCCAGACTGTGGGAGTAGTTATTGACAATTCTGTCCAGATAGGAAGCATGTATTTCTCTTGACACAGCAAGACAAAACACCTGAAGTGGAAAAAAAGTACCCCCAAAAATGAGACAGAAATAGTGCTCCTCTTCGCCACTTACCTGGAGAAGAAGGTATATTACTGCTGCCTTGTTATCACTGCTGCATCAACCACAGATAACAGAGATCCCCACAGACCACCTGATACTTACACTGTACAGCAGTGCCCCACATGTGCGTGCCGATCCCTAATGATGAGACAGCTCCTCCTGCCCAAAACCCTGGAAGAATCTTTACAGTCACACAGTGAAACCACCTCTCCTGCTGAAGGAAAATTGTTATCGGCACAACTTGGGTTTTGCTACTCTCAAACTTAACATGCAGGTGAATGGATCTCCGTTTTGTTTCACCTGCTCAGCTTTTTCCTTTCTGACTCCTGATGACACACAAAAGTAGTTCCTTCTACTGCATATTCTGCAGAATAACCTTATTTATCCATGTGTGGCCATTTGAGCTAGATTTCCAGCTCAGACATAGAAAAAAAAATGGGATTAGAGTCTCTGAATGGAGAGGTGAATATTCCAGAGATAGGTCACAAAATGGCAATAATGGACAAGTTAATATAATTTCATCAGCGGGTCAAAAGCTTTATTTCTGGAAGCACAGCTCATATCTTCGCCTTTGCAGCCTCTGCTGCACCCACTACTACCTTCCCCTCCCACTGTTTTGGCTGCTGCTTTGCTGCTTCACTGCCGCTTGACCCCATCCCCATCTTCTTTAAGGTTATTACATTCTGTAGTAGTTTATTCTCTTTATATTGTTATAATTAAACTGTAAAAATACTGTTTCTTTTTTTTAATTTGACTTTCCAAATTTTGAGTTGTAGTGAATTTACTCGTCTGGGGGATGGATCCGCAGGAACACCCTTCACTAGACCAGACTGTCCTCTTCCAACCCCTCTTTGAACCTCTCCCAGGAAGTTCTGGCAGCCCATCCCTAAGCACTTTCTCAGTCCCTAGATGCACTCAGAACCCTTAGGTAGAGTTGAAGACCAGAAAAAAGACTTTTTCTGCTCAAGCTATAAGAAACAAGTGTGGAAGGACACACCATGTGCTGCCAAAGTAAAAGTCCTCCTTGTCAGGGTTTGACTTCTGCAGTTGAAAAGGCAAATACCTAAAGCTTTTTGTTTGTTTTGAGACAATTCTATTTGCAGGATTTTGTTCACTGCTTGTGAAAAATATCTCAGAATCACAAAATATTGAGTTAGAAGGGACCTCAAAAGATCATCTAGTCCAACACCTCGGCCAGATCAAGATCGCTAGAGTAGGTCACACAGGAACACATCCAGACAAGTTTTGAATGTCTTCAGAGGAGACTCCACAATCTCTCTGAGTGGCCTATTCTAGTGTTCTGTCACCCTTACACTGAACAAGTTTTTCCTTAAGGTTGTGTCGACCCTCCTGTGCTGCAGCTTGCATCCACTGCCATTTGTCTTATCACTGGACATCACTGAGAAAATGCCTGACTTCATCCTCCTGACACTTGCCCTTTACAGATTTATAAACATTAATGAGGTCACCCCTCTGTCTCCTCCAAGCTAAAGAATCATACAATCAGTCAGGTATGGAAGGGAACCACAAGGATTATCTAGGTCCAATCCCCCTGCCATGGGCAGGGACATCCTACCCTAGATCACGCTGGCAAGATCCCCATTCAGCCTGGTCTTAAACACCTCCAGGGATGGGGCCTCAACCGCCGCCCTGGGCAACCCATTCCAGGCTCTCACCACTCTCATGCTGAAGAACTTCCTCCTCACGTCCAGCCTGAACCTACTTATCTCCAGCTTTGCTCTATTCCCCCTAATCCTGTCACTCCCTGATATCCTATAAAGTCCTTTCCCATTTTTTTGTAGGCCCCCCTCAGATATTGAAAGGCCACAATAAGGTCACCTCAGAGCCTCCTCTTCTCCAGACCGAAAAGCCCCAATTCTTTCAGTCTGTCCCCACAGGCGAGGTGCTCCAGCCCTCTGATCATCCTCATGGCCCTTCTCTGGAAGCTCCAGCACGTCCACATCCCTCTTGCAATAGAGGCTCCAGAACTGAGGCAGTACTGCAGGTGGGATCACAGTATCACCAAGGTTGGAAGAGACCTCATAGATCATCAAGTCCAACCCTTTACCACAAAGCTCAAGGCTAGACCATGGCACCAAGCGTCACGTCCAATCCTGCCTTGAACAGCTCCAGGGACGGCAACTCCACCACCTCCCTGGGCAGCCCATTCCAGTAGCCAATGACTCTCTCAGTGAAGAACTTTCTCCTCACCTCAAGCCTAAATTTCCCCTGGCGTAGCTTGAGGCTGTGTCCTCTTGTTCTGGTGCTGGCCGCCTGAGAGAAGAGAGCAACCTCCTCCTGGCTACAACTACTCCTCATTGCTGTAGACAGCAATAAGAGTCTCATCAGAGCAGAGTAGAGCAGGAGAATCACCTCCCTCGCCCTGCTGGCCACACTTCTCCTGATGCAGCCCAGGATCTGTTTGGCCTTCTGGGCTGCAAGTGCACACTGCAGGCTCATGTTGAGCTTCTCATCCACTACCACCCTCGAGTGTCTCTCTCCTCAGGACTGCTCTCCAGCCAGTCACTGCCCAGCCTGTATTTGTGTTGGGATTGCCTTTACCCAGATGCAGGGCCTTGTACTTGGTCTTGTTGAACCTCATGAGTTTGGCTTGTGCCCACCTCTTCAGCCTGTCCAGGTCCCTCTGGACGGCATCCCTTCCCTCCAGCCTGTCTCCTGCACCACACAGCTTGGCGTTGTCAGCAATCTTGCTGAGGGTGCACTCAATGCCTCTATCCATGTCACTGACAAAGATATTGAACAAGACTGGTCCAAGGACTGATCCCTGAGGGACTCTACTTGTTGCTGGCCTCCACTTGGACATGGACCCATTGAGGGCCACTCTCTGGATGCGGCCAATAAGCCAGTTCTTTATCCATCTAGTGGTCCACCCATCAAACCCATCTTTCACCAGCCTGGAGACCAGGATATGGTGCAAGACAGTGTCAAAGGCCTTGCTCATGTCCAGCAAAATCATATCAGTTGCCCGCCCCTCATCTATTAATGTTTGTGACCTGCTCATAGAAGACCATCAGGTTTATCAGGCAGAATTTGCCCTTGGTGAAGCCATGCTGATTGTAGCCAGTTACCCCTTTACTATTCTCCTGTCTCAGTAGTGCCTGCAGGAGGATCTGCTCCATGATCTTACTGGGCACAGAGGTGACACTGCCTGGCCTGTACTTCCCTGGCTCCTCCTTCCTACCCTTTTTGAAAATGGGAGTTATGTTCCCCTTTTCCAGTCAGTGGGGACTTCACCAGACTGCCATGACTTCTGGAATATAATAGAGCCTAAGCTCCCTCAGCCTTTCCTCATAAGGACAATGTTCCACTCTCTTCATCATCTTTGTGGTTCTGTGCAGGTCTCTTTCAAGTAGTACCCAGTTTTCCTTGAATTCGAGGGCCCAAAACTGGACACAATATTCCAAATGTGGCTTCACCGGGGCAAAACAGAGGAGGAGGAGGAGAAGAACCTCTCTCAACCTACTAACCATACCTTCTAATACACACCAGAATGGCACTGGCCTTCTTGGCATTGCTGGCTCATGATCATCATTCTGTCCACCAGGACTCCCACGTCCTTTGCCTCAGAGTTGCCCTACAACAGATCAATCCCCAACCCATACTATGAAAGAGCAAGGGGTTGTTCTTTCACAGATGCAAGACTTCACACTTTTTATATTTCATTAAATTTCTCCCCACCCAACTCTCTAACCTGACCAAGCCTTGCTAAATGGCAGCACAGACTTCTGGTGTCAGCCTCTCCTCCTACTTGTGTGTCATCGGTAAACCTGCTGACAGTGCACTCTGTGCCCTCATCCACACTATAAATGAATATACTGAAGAGTACTGGTCCCAGAACTGACCCCTGAGGGACTGCACTGGATACAGGCCTTCAACTAGACTGTCCCATTGACCACAACATTCCAACTTGTTTCTTTCAAGTACTTCACAATCCACCTCACTACCTGATCATTCACACTACACTTCTTGAGTGTGCAAACACTTGCAAATATGGAAATCCAACCCAATTCCTGAACTTGTGGCCCTTAAGAAATTCCTATTTGTCTTCTGAAATAATTAAGATTTTTTGCTGCTGTAAAAGCTGGAGAGTTGAAAGCTTGTTTGTTCTGACATTTCACAAACACATAAGTCTAATAACTAAGCAGTAGTAAGTCACAAAGTTGTTGGGTTTTTTGTACCATTAAAGGCAGGATTTGAGCTTTCTATCAGTTAAGTTTCTGGGGTTTTGGTAACATATTTGTTGTGTGATACACTTGTAAACCAACTCTATGCATTTCATTTCAATGGAAACTAGTAAGTTCAGCAAAAACATCACTCTGATTCAGTAGTCTTTAAACCTACTAATACTATTTCTAAGAAAAACGTTAGATACCCCAGTTAGGAACCTGGAATAACATTCTCTCAAGTGATGCCTGTCACCTAGCCTTGTGATTTTTTTTTTCCTTTCTTCAATGCAAATGTAATAGGAAAAGTGGGAAAGTTGGTGGGATTTTTTAATATCCTACAGAACAGTTTGTAAGCTCTTACAAGACATGAACCACAGGGCAATACAGTTACAGAAGTTTAAGTAGTGATAAGGAATAAATACTGTCAGGGGAAGTACTGAAAAACTTCAATACACTTAGAGCAGTGAAAACAAAAGCCTAGAATTGATCTTTAAGAATATCAAATAAATCAAAGGCTATGAAGCTATCACCTTGTAGCAGGCATTGCTAGAAGAACTAATACATGCTTGTATCACACTCTCCCACAGCTAAACATTAAAATTCACATTCGTGCTTCAGTACAATGCCAATGTAATTATGAAGCAACTGCATATCACAGCATGTTAGGGATTGGAAGAGACCCAAGGAGATCATCGAGTCCACCCCCCTGCCAGGGCAGGATCACACAATCTAGCACAGATCACAGAGGAACACATCCCCAGACAGGTCTTGAGAGTCTCCAGAGAAGGAGATTCCACAACCTCTCTGGGAAACCTGTTGCAGTGCTCTGTGACCCTTACAGTAAAGAAGCCCCACCTTGTGTTGAGCTGGAACCTCTTGTGCTGCAGCTTACATCCATTGTTCCTTGTCCTATCACAGGCAGCAAGTGAGAAGAGCCTGTCCACCCCCTCCTGACCAGCCCTCAGATGTTTATAAACATTTATTAAATCCCTTCTCAGTCTTCTCTTCTCCAGACTAAAAGGGCCCAGGTCCCTCAGCCTCTCCTCATAAGCCATGCCCTCCAGTCCCCTAATCACCCTCCAAGCCCTTCGCTGGACCCTCTCCAGCAGATCCCTGTCCCTCTTGAACTGGGGAGCTCAAAACTTAACACAGTATTCAAGATGAAGTCTCACCAGGTAAACAACACTGTGTCCTCAGACTGAGCCTTTATGAGATATTTTTCTGCAAAAGAAGCAGCAGGACGCTATTATGTGCCATCATCAACCTCTTAACTCAATCATCAGCACTCAGTACCCAGACTAAGTCGAGTATCTAATATCCTAGATATAGGCAAAGGCAGCACTGGTATTCAAGGATTAAAGCTATTCCTTCCCTAGCTTTTCACTCTTAAAACACAAATGCCCTGTAACAGCAGGCATCATAGGCAAACCTAAATGAATACCCACCAGAGGCTCTTATCATAGAGTGGTTTAGGTTGGAAGGGACCTCTTCCTCTACTGTTGCCACACAAATTAGTCCTCCCAAAGTAGAGGACTGTCTCCACTGCAGATCTGTGACAGCCCACAAGGGACTGAGCAATGCTCATAGATTAGAAATGATTCTCACAGTTAAAAACATCAGTTCTTCCTGAAAACATTCCTCAGCAGTTCTCCTGCTACGGGAACATTATGCACATGCAGAGTCAACAGCTCTGGTCACTGAGCACTAACTGCTTTAGTACTGCAAAAAAGGCTTTTTCAACTCCGACCTACATGAAGACACAAACTCCAAATGCTATATTGCTCCAAGAGTGTAACACCACAATATTAAATTGCTGTCATATAAGGCTGCAGCTGTGAGGCCTGTTCCTTTTGTTTTCCATGCTAACAGCAACTTCAGCACTACCTTGAGCTTATTCTCCAATTTAAATGTTCAGTGTGGGGCTTTAACCTCTCAGAGGAAGTTAAGCATTTAAGCCAGCTGAGAATGCCTTAAGAACTTCTCAAATCACCAACACTGATACAAAATTTAACACCATTAACCTTGGGCAGAAAAACAGAATGCATACTAAACTGTGGCCTCAAGAATAAAACAGCACCAAGTCAACCGTATGTACTACATTTGCATCAGCCATTTGCCAACTCAAACACCAACTGTGAGGACTGTTTCCCACCTTTTTGTTTAAACTAGCACTTACACACAAAAACCTTCGCTATGTAACACTGCTTTATATTACTACCTCCAAATTCTCCACCACAAGCTACTGCACATGCTGACAGTTGCTTTGTGCGCTATATATGCACCATTACATCTCAAACATGTCAACAGAAACATTCCACTCCCTCGGGACACTCAAGCCATCCACATTATCCAAAATGAAAACTTATTCACCTTACTCCCACTCTTTTTTTTTTTTTTTCCATATCTTTAGTGAATACTTGTTAGCTGTGAAATCAGCTAGCTTGACATATTAACAAAACAAAACCTTGTCGGTCCCCATGAGGAATCATCAGATGACGGTAAGGAGAATACATTATTCTGTGCTTTTTTACTGAATTCGCGACAATCACAAATACTTTACAATCATACTCATCAGGGTGCTTTGCAGTAAATATCTGCTCTGCACTTGAGAAAATCAAGGAACTCAAGTAAAGACATCTGCCACCCACCAATGTCAACAGGAGACCATGTCCAGGGTAACGACCAAGCTCCATCAACTTGCTTCACATGATGTACCCTGTCACTCAATGATCCACTTGCACTGCAAGTCACACCACAGAATGCTGTGTTTATTGACAAGCACAACTCAGCTCCATTCCTGGGGAAGAGGAGGGACAGCATACACTGCAAAAACACACCGAGTGCACAATTCACTCTTGCATCAGAATCCGCCATCAGAACTCCCATTATGCAAACACTGACACGTTTCTTCTTTCTTAAAAAGCAAGCAGCAATGTGATCCTTTTACGCTTCTTGGTTTCCCTGCCCCTACATAGCTTTCAGTGTCTGCTCTTGCTGTACCCATGCTTCTCACACCAAGTGCAAGTCATTTAGAGCTCTCCAGGAAGCACGTGTTTTAATAATACACAGTGCTGAGGAGCTGAGGGAATGCTTTCTCTCAGGTGTTAGTAAGAAAGCAAGCAAGGAGATGACTATCCTGCAAATCGCTTTTGCAGGAGACTCCACTTTGGGGCAGTTCTGCACAAACCTTTCAAGAACTGACTGTCAACTCACTCTATTGACGGGAGAGGCATCTACAGAAAAGCAGGTTCCAAGAAGCTCTCTTTCGACCAAAAGTCGCAGGCTGCTTTAAAAGGGCACCCCGAGGTTAACATCGAGTTGCCTTAACCTCTCCATTCCCCAGGGCTCGAACGTATGTCAACATTCTCTGGATAGCTGCTGGATGAGCTTCTTCGTTTCTTGTTTTCCTTCTACAAAGCACCAAAGCCGTACTGAGTTCGCAAGATCTTCACCGCACGGCACTTAAGGGACACTGCACCCTCCGTTTCCCACAGCTTCCAGGGAACAGCTCACACCTTGTCCAGCGCCACAGAGGCAGGCTGTGCTTGCAAAGACAGGTTTGAGCTCTAACCCAGTGCGGCTACATTCACACGCCTGACGACATCATGCGAGTTCTTAGCAAAAAACCCAGAGCCCAACTTCATACCACCTCGCTGCTGGCCTCTTCAAGCTAGCCCCAAGCACTCCCCATCAGCCCGCTGCCCACCATCTTCACCGCCCAGCACTGATGAAGCGCTTTCACCGCCCCGCGAACGTACAGCGGGTCCCCTCGGACCAAACTGCCAGCAAGTGCCCGCAACTCTAGTCCACCGCCAGCTCCGCCTCCGAGGGACGGACACACGTCTCGCCGAGTCCCGGGTTTCCTCGGCCACAGGCACACAGCGCGTCTCACACAGAAATGCGCCAGCGCTCCGCCAAACTCCAGCTTCTACCTCTATGTCTCACTGCTTCCCCTTTCTGACCGTACCCTTCCAGGCCTGCTACTACCCAAGCGGAGCCTGCTCATGATGAGCTTTCCACTGCACCGGCCCCCACCCCACCAGCGCCTCACCCCGCCGGCCCGGCGCCTGAGCGCAGCCTCCAGCAGACGGTGGCGGGGCGAAGCGCGGGCGGATCGCAGGGCCTGGTGGCTCCTGGGCAGACGCGTTCCGCGCGTCACCTGCAGCGCGCGCACTCCGGTCTCTTCTCGCTGTGCTCCACAGGCAGATCCCACAGACCTGCGCAGCTCTCACTCTCCGGGGATGGGGCTGGGGCCGCGGCCCGGGCCGCGCTGCCAGCCGCTGCACAGCTCCGCTCCATGCCAGCGCGGCAAGCGGTAGCGAAAGGTGCCAGTAGCCCCCAGGGGGCGCCGGCGGGCAGGAGAGGCCATCATCCTTGCTCACGTGAGGCATGCCCGCCCCTTCGTGGCAGTTCGTCCAATCGGGGCGCGGAGAGCCTTAGAGGGTATTTATCCAATCAGGGCGCGGAGAGTCTATTCCTCGCCGCAGTGGAGGTTGTGGGGCCGACAGGGGGCGGTGCTGCTCCGTGTGGCTGGTGGGATCTGGCTCTAGCTTAACGGGTTGTTCCTGCCGCTTCTTTGGCAGGAGTGTCGCAGCGTGGATGTGGCCGTGGTTGTGGCCGTGGCCGTGGCCTGAAGCCCTGGGAAGCTGAGTCTCACCTGCCTCTAAGCGGCTGTGGGTGCTTGCAGGCGGCGAGAGCGCTGCTAAAGGCATGTTGGTCACAGTGGCCCTGGCCTTATCCGCTGCGGCGCCCAGGAACGGTCACAAACTATCGGCGCTTACTGCAGCTCAGCCTCTGCTCCGCGGCGGGCTGGACGTCCACGTGGATATCGTCTGCCGTGCAAGCCACGAGGTGCGTGAAAACGCAGCCAAGGGCTTGAGACAGCGGCCTCTTGCTCAGTATTTGTGCGTGCGTGTCCGTACGGGAAACGGTGTCCTACTGGTGATAGTGCTGCTGGAGCTTGCCATCGGTACTATTTTAAGAAGAAAAAGTAACTACTGATCGTTAAATCGTATCTGACCGTTTAAATCGATGTTTTACTTGACGGGCATCAGAGGAAATGTTTGGGCCCTATGTCGCTAGGGACCCTGTCCAGTCTTCCTGGATTTGAGACCACTCCAGGAGGGAGGGAAATAATGGTAGACAATGTTGAAGTAACAACAAATGAACTCTCTTCTCTAGAATTTGCAGTCTAAAACAATAAGTACTGATAGAAGAACTGATGAGCAATCATTTGACAAGCTTGTGTGATGCCTATGCGGTTTCTGCTGTTCGGTAGGAGGTTTGTGAAACTGTTTGAATTTCTGTATTACTTTTAACTCGTATATAATTGTATATAGTTGTAAATATCTGTATATATTGTGTATGTGTGCTTGTAAAATACAGCTTCACCACAGTCCTGTTCAGTATCTTTATTGATGATCTGGACGAGGGGATTGCGTCCGGCATCAGTAAGTTTGCAGATGACACCAAGCTAGGAGCAGGTGTTGACCTGTTGGAGAGTAGGAGAGCCCTGCAGAGGAATCTTGACAGGCTGGATGGGTGGGCAGAGGCCAATGGGATGAGATTTAACAAGGCCAAGTGCAGAGTTCTGCACTTTGGCCACAACAACCCCAGGCAGTGCTACAGGCTGGGGACAGAGTGGCTGGAGAACAACCAAGCAGAAAAGGACCTGGGGGTACTGGTGGATAGTAGGCTGAAGATGAGCCAGCAGTATGCCCAGGTGGCCAAGAGAGCCAATGGCAACCTGGCCTGTATCAGGAACAGTGTGGCCAGTAGGATAAGGGAGGTTATTCTTGCCCTGTTCTCAACACTGGTCAGGCCAACACCTTGAGGACTGTGTCCAGTTTTGGGCTTCTCATTTTAAGAGAGATGTTGAGATACTGGAACATGTCCAGAGAAGGGTGACAAAGCTGGTGAGAGGCCTGGAACACAAACCCTATGAGGAGAGACTGAGGGAGCTGGGGTTGTTTAGCCTGGAGAAGAGAAGGCTCAGGGCAGACCTCATTGCTGTCTACAACTACCTGAAGGGAGGCTGTAGCCAGGTGGGGGTTGGTCTCTTTTCCTAGGCAACCAGCAACAGAACAAGGGGACACAGTCTCAAGTTGTGCTGCTGGAAGTATAGGCTGGATGTTAGGAGGAAGTTCTTCACGGAGAGAGTGATTGGCATTGGAATGGGCTGCCCAGGGAGGCGGTAGAGTCACCATCCCTGGGGGTGTCCAAGAAAAGACTGGATGAGGCACTTAGTGCCATGGTCTAGATAATTGGATAGGGCTGGGTGATAGGTTGGACTGGATGATCTTGGGGGTCTCTTCCAACCTGTTTTATTCTATGATTCTATGAAACACCCAAACTACCACAGTGAAAGTGCCCCCTTGCTCCTTCATATATATAATTCTCTGTCAGTCCTTAGGCAAACTGTTAACAAATGCATTAACACACTTTGCAAGACTCTTCTGGTAGAGAAAAGTGAATTAATTCAGGGAAAGCCTCACATGCACCCTCAGCCCTCTCACACTGGCTCAGGCTACAGTGTCATGGGAACTGGGTCTCACCCAAGAGCAGAAGTGAAAAGGTGGTGACCATGCAGACTCTCATGCTGCAGCTGGCTTGGAATCAAACAGGGTCACGTCAGAAGGAGGCACCTTTTTAGCAACAATCAAGGAACTGTGACAAAATTAAGTGTTCACAGGAAGGCCTCCATCTCCACTTTATGCCAAGATAGCACAACACAGGTCTTGGTAGCTTCTCCAATGGGCTATTGGAAACACAGAAATGTGCTACATCCAGTCCTCTTTGCCCTCCCTTTTCACAGGTCAGTAAAGCAGCTTAGAATCATAGAATCATAGAATCAGTCAGGGTTGGAAGGGACCACAAGGATCATCTAGTTCCAACCCCCCTGCCATGGGCAGGGACACCCAGAGACTGGGGCATGCAGAAAGCTTAAAAACACTGAGATATTCTCTTGTACATGAATGTCATTTCCAAGTGTGATACAGCAGTTTGTTTGAACACCAGTAGACAGGCAATCTGGACAGAAGACAGATTTCTACTACATTGGGGAAAATACAAAGATCCTAATAGGGATTAATTTAGACATACTGGGCAGGCTTGCCTACTTGGGCAAAAGAGCAATGGTGGAGTCAACTCCTGTGGGAATTTTCCTGCTTGGCAGCTCTGCAGCATCTTTATTTTTATGGTTTCACTGAATTCCCCCAGGAGCACACAGCTGCCAGCTGGAGGCTGGCAGAGCTTGCAGGAATGATCACTGCTGGCAAATGCCCTGGGGCCTTGCTGTCTTCCCCAAAGGCTTCTTCCCAGCTCTGGGCTGCTGGTGCTGAGCAGAGAAGCCACAGCCCTGTTCTTAGTAGACTGAGACTTTAATCTTCTGTGAGGATTGATGTGTATCCGTGAAGAAGGTGGACACAAGACTGTGACCTTCCACCTCCTGGAGGCTTCAGTCTTAGCAATGTTGTTCTGTCTGGCTCACCAAACACCACCTCTTGTTCTTTCTGAAAGCTTCTAGGTTTCAAGCCTTGTAGTGGTCTTCCTTCTCTTACTCCATAAACAATCTGATCTTACTGGAGCGTTAGGGATGTTTCATAGTCCACAGTAACGTAAAACTGAGAAGAACCACGGCACGTCTCTTGTCTACAGACATGCTCCTAAGACGCAGACAACACAAGGGCTGACCCATGAGTGGTGGGAGGAGCTTAGTGGTCTACAAAGGAAGAATAGGATGAAGCAGAGGTTGCTCTGACAATCTTGCAGCCAAGATGCGAGAGCATGAAGAGGATGTCACAAATCTGCAGAAATTGCCTGAACTCAAGAGTATCAGCTGCAGCTGAGTCAGAGGAAAGAGAAGGTTTGCTCTGGGTAGGAATCAGGCTGCCATGAATAGGAACTTGCAGACTGGCTGATGCTCTCAGAAAATGCCAGTTGCCATGTCCCTCNGCAGGTTGGAAGAGACCTCCAGGATCATCCAGTCCAACCTAGCACCGAGCCCTATCCAATTATCTAGACCATGGCACTAAGTGCCTCATCCAGTCTTGAACACCTCCAGAGATGGAGACTCCACCACCTCCCCGGGCAGCCCATTCCAATGCCAATCACTCTCTCCGTGAAGAACTTCCTCCTAACATCCAGCCTATACTTCCAGCAGCACAACTTGAGACTCTGTCCCCTTGTTCTGCTGCTGGTTGCCTAGGAAAAGAGACCAACCCCCACCTGGCTACAGCCTCCCTTCAGGTAGTTGTAGACAGCAATGAGGTCTGCCCTGAGCCTCCTCTTCTCCAGGCTAAACAACCCCAGCTCCCTCAGCCTTTCCTCATAGGGTTTGTGTTCCAGGCCTCGTCGCCCACACACAGTTTCTACTGCATCCCAAGCTGCAGGCAAGAGCACAAACAACTATTTAGCTGTACTTGAAAAATAAGATCAGCTCATTACTCAAAAGTGACTGAAAGCAGCAAATTCAAAACTGCCCTTGAAGCACTCATTTCAAACAATCTGTGAAAATGTAATAGGTGCATGAGAAAGGGCTTGCTAATGTGCAAAGCTTAGATAGTTTCTGTCTTCTCAGGCCTGTAGGTATCACCAGGTCCTGAGCACTGGTACAAAATTCCCTGTAAACACACAGTCGCCCAATTAGAACAGGGAATTTGCCTTTCCATGTCCGTCACTGTCACTATTATTGCAAGGGGTCATTAGCTGAAATCACATGGATGAGCTGCACGAGCCCTTTCAGGGCAATCAGTGTCCAAGGACATATTTTAACAGCACACTTTCCACAGTAGTAACTAATAGGTAATGGATCTATACAAAGCCTTACACCCTATCTGGCCTTCCTAACACCTCATGGCACTTCAGTGTGCCACAAGAAGGCAGCACCTATCCAGCTCACCCACCGGACAATGTCATCTTAGATCTAGGTAAGCAGGGTTCAATGAGTGCACTAAAGGGGGTTTTGGCATTGTTTAAAGCCATTGAACCAGTCACTCAGAGCTGCTAAGCACTGTGCAGGTGGAAAATGTCTGTCAAATTTATTTACACTTCCTCAAACTGCTCCTGCATTTGCAATATGTAAATCCAGATCAAGATGCAGGATTTTATTCTCTACTTCTCCTGCAAGAAGCACTATGGTAGTACACGTTGTCCCACTTTTTCCATGCAATAGTGTTCCAGTGAGTTCTTCCAGACCAAGGAAATCTCTCACACATGGGTAACCCCCTCTGGGTGCAGTATCAATACTTATATTATAGTTTAAACTCTAAAACCATCACAAAAAAAAAGGTATATACACAATACCTTTGGCTCACCTGCTACAGCCATAGGGAGAACCTACAGTGCTGAATAAGACATGACAATCCCAAGTAGCTCTGTTGATCAGAGGGCAGGCTGTACTCACCCTATCCCACTGGGCAGCACAGCTCCTGACATGTGTAGATAGCAGAGCTGCTGGGCCGCTGTCTCAGAAGGTAGGCGTCCCCCAAATTGCAGGAGGAGGTCCTGGTCTCCCTGGAACCAGCAAGAGCCTTGGTATTCTCTGTGCTTGGGCTGACAGTGGCATCTGGGCACTCATGTTCTTTTCCAAGAGATGGCAGAAGGAGAAGCTCCTTACATG
>WAAF01003930.1:14306-34241 GCA_013400475.1 Tricholaema leucomelas | reverse complement strand
CTATGAGGAGAGGCTGAGGGAGCTGGGGGTGTTTAGCCTGGAGAAGAGGAGGCTCAGGGCAGACCTCATTGCTGTCTACAACTACCTGAAGGGAGGTTGTAGCCAGGTGGGGTTGGTCTCTTCTCCCACACATCCAGCAACAGAACAAGGGGACACAGCCTCAAGTTGTGCCGGGGAAAGTATAGGCTGGATGTTAGGAGGAAGTTGTTGCCAGAGAGAGTGATTGGCATTGGAATGGGCTGCCCAGGGAGGTGGTGGAGTCACCGTCCCTGGGGGTGTTCAGGAAAAGCCTGGATGAGGCACTTAGTGCCATGGTCTGGTTGACTGGATAGGGCTGGGTGCTAGGTTGGACTGGATGAGCTTGGAGGTCTCTTCCAACCTGGTTGATTCTATTCTATTCTCAAAGCAGCATGGCTTTGAGTGGCAGTAAACAGATGCAATTTGACCTAATGACCAATATAATGAGAACACACTGCAAAACATTCTTGTTCAATACATTTTCCTCCTTGGCTGGTGACTCCTTGTTTTTATGTAAGCCATAACACCACCTTATAAATAGAGGAGAGCTTCTTAGCAGTTACGACACAAAAGCAGCACGGCTTTGAGTGGCAGTAAACAGATGCAATTTGCTCAAGAATGGCTTTCATGAGTTACTTAGGCACAAGGAGATTTTGTCAAACCTCAGGAGCAGCTGTTATGTGCAGATGCCATTTGAATAACCTGGACTTACAGCTCTGTGAGGCAAATATATCCACAAATCTCTTTGCAGTGGAGGCCACCGAGTGTGAGTGGAGAAATGGAATTAATTTGATCCGTGAAGTTTGTGACATATTTTCAAATCCCCCAAGCATGTCTGTTTAAAAGCACTTGGTAACAACCTTTACCTATGAATCTGGTGGATGAGAAGCTCAACATGAGCCAGCAGTGGGCACTTGCAACCTGAAAGGCCAACCAGATCCTGGGCTGCAACAGGAGAAGTGTGGCCAGCAGGGCCAGGGAGGTGATTCTCCCCCTCTACTCTGCTCTGCTGAGACCCCACCTGGAGTACTGCATCCAGTTCTGGAGGCCCTGTGACAAGAGGGATGTGGAGATGTTGGAGTGTGTCCAGAGAAGGGCCATGAGGATGCTCAGAGGGCTGCAGCAGCTCTGCTGTGAGGACAGACTGAAAGAGTTGGGGCTGTGCAGTCTGCAGAAGAGGAGGCTCTGAGGTGACCTTGTTGTGGCCTTCCAGGATCTGCAGGGGGCTACAAAAAAGCTGGGGAGGGACTTTTTAAGCTGTCAGGGAGTGACAGGACTGGGGGGAATGGAGCAAAGCTGGAGGTGGGAAGATTGAGATTGGGCATGAGGAGGAAATTGTTCAGCATGAGAGTGGTGAGAGCCTGGAATGGGTTGCCCAGGGAGGTGGTTGAGGCCCCATGCTTGGAGGTGTTTAAGGCCAGGCTGGATGAGGCTGTGTCCAGCCTGACTTAGGGTAGGGTGTCCCTGCCTATGGCAGGGCGGGTGGAACTGGATGATCCTTGTGGTCCCTTCCAACCCTGACTGATTCTATGATTCTAAGTTTCTTTGTTGGTCAAATGTTTAGCTTTTATCTCATTTTACTCTGAAAGACCTAACAAGTGTTTAGTTAATAGCTGCTGTTTGCACACTTCTCTCTAGAAGCTGTGCTCAGAAGGTGCAACCACACTTCAGACTTCTGTCAGGCACTGTGTTACTTAAACATTGCAAAACTCTGCTGCCTTCTGAGTTCAGGAGATGGGCCTCCTGGCTCAGCCAGTGTGATTTACCTTGTCAAAGCCTTTCTCAGTTTATTCTTCTGTAACACAGGGTCGCTAATGTGATATTTGCCCTACTTTACAGGTATGTTGCAGTCTGCTCTGTTTCTGAGGAACTATTAATGCAGCAATCTGTGGTGCTGATTTTAAAGTGTCTTCAAAATGTCTTCAAAAAGAGTTGTCATGTGAAAAGTGGAGGCTTTTGTATCTACAATTCAGAGTCTAAATAAGTGGATAGATTGCTCAAAAGAAAACCACAGGTCTTAGTGAGCATCGTGGTCTGTAATGTTAACTATTTCCAGTTCACACTCTGATTGTCCAACAAAGGAGAAGATTTTTTTGAAGGGGCTGTGTTTTAAAGCCTTGCTATTAGTTGTGGTTGAGACTAAAAGTGGCTTGAAGTTGGGAGAAATGGGTATCAAAAGGAATTTAAAACAGGATCTCAACACTAGTCAGGCCACACCTTGAGTGCTGTGTCCAGTTCTGGGCTCCTCAATTCAAGAGAGATGTTGAGGTGCTGGAATGTGTCCAGAGAAGGGCAACAAAGCTGGTGAGGGTCCTGGAACACAGCCCTGTGAGGAGAGGCTGAGGGAGCTGGGGGTGTGCAGCCTGGAGAAGAGGAAACTCAGGGCAGACCTCATTGCTCTCTACACCTACCTGAAGGGAGGCTGTAGCCAGGTGGGGTTGGTCTCTTCTGCCAGGCAACCAGCAACAGAACAAGGGGACACAGTCTCAAGTTGTGCCAGGGGAAGTCTGGGCTGGATGTTAGGAGGAAGTTGTTGGCAGAGAGAGTGATTGGCATTGGAATGGGCTGCCCAGGGAGGTGGTGGAGTCACCATCCCTGGAGGTGTTCAAGAAAAGCTTGGATGAGGCATTTAGTGCCATGGTCTATATGACTGGCTAGGGCTGGGTGCTAGGTTGGACTGGCTGAGCTTGGAGGTCTCTTCCAGCCTGGTTGATTCAGTGATTAGGATGGTATTTTTATACGAACATGAGCTACTCGATCACGGGAGTGTCTTCATTCCAGTTTGACTGCCAAGTTTTTACTATCACCATCAGTTATGCTAATTGCTAAAGCAGAGGTGAAACAAGGCAGGTAGTACAACATTTTGGCAGTTTGAGACAGAATTTGAAATGACAGTGTGATTAGATAACAGATTTATATGCAGAGTGTAATGATTTGTCTTTATCTGTGATAATGTCATCATCCTCAATATATTTGAAATTTCCTCTTCTTGCTTTACTCAACTTTTTAAATTCTCTTTACTTAACTGACTTTTATATTAATTAGTTTCATGTAGCTTAATCCTTCCAGTATCTGAAGGGGGGCTACAAAACACCTGGGGAGGGACTTCTTAGGTTATCAGAGAGTGACAGCACTGGGAGGAATGGAGCAAATCTGGAGGTGGGGAGATTCAAACTGGGTGTAAGGAGGAGGTTCTTTAGCATGAGAGTGGTGAGAGCCTGGAATGGGTTGCCCAGGGAGGTGGCTGAGTCCTCATCCCTGGAGGTTTTGAAGGCCAGGCTGAATGAGGCTTTGGCCAACCTGCTCTAGGGTAGGGTGTCCCTGCCCATGGCAGAGGGGTTAGAACTTGATGATTGCACTAAAATACCCCAGCTAGGCTCAAACTAGCACAATTATCCTAGTGGTCCCTTCCAACCCTGACTGGTTCTATGATTCTCTAATCCTAGACCAATCTATTGAGAAGATTGCAAGAGGCACTTGCTATTACAACCTCTAAAAATGTTATTGGCACAAATAAGTGTTCTTTGTTTAGATCCTTTCCAAAAAGTCAGCTCTGATAGCAAGTTAAGATGAACAACATGATAAGAGAGTGTTCCCATTTGAAAAAAAAAAAGAGAGCTCCTCTCCTTATGAGCTGTGTGGTCTTTATGGGATGCTCTAAAAGAAATGGAACAATACTGGAGCTTTGAAATTAGCAGTACTAGATGGTATGTAAGGGGAAAGGGTGGGAAAGGAATGATACTGCAATTTGAACTCCAGTTTGCTACAATTATTTACTTCAGCTTCCTTATTGTAGGAATTCATCCACTGTGGCCATTAAGCCTGCTTGTGCTGAAGTGGAAGAAATGGTGCCTGAATACCTGCAGTTAATATTTGATCCAATGTTGATAATAAGTGTGTACACACTGAGGAATGTTTTGTGATACACAATCTCTTTTGGAGTTATGAAACAATTAATCTGAACTTTAGATTAAAGCTTGGACATATTTATTTGTTTTGGGCCCATTGCTACAAGAAGGACATTGATGGAGTCAGGAGTGTGTCCCAAGGTGATGAGGGGTCTAGAGCACCAGTCTTCTCAGAAGTGGAGAGGTGTAGCCAGGTGGGGTTGGTCTCTTCTCCCAGGCAACCAGCAATGGAGCAGGGGGACAGAGTCTCAAGTCGTGCCAGGGGAAGTCTAGGCTGGATGTCAGGAGGAAGTTGTTGGCAGAGAGAGTGATTGGCATTGGAATGGGCTGCCCAGGGAGGTGGTGGAGTTGCCATCCTTGGAGGTGTTGAAGCAAAGCCTGGATGAGGCACTTAGTGCCATGGTCTGGTTGATTGGACAGGGCTGGGTGCTAGGTTGGACTGGATGATCTTGGAGGTCTCTTCCAACCTGGTTGATTCGATGATTCTATGAAGAGTGCTCAGCTTTTTCTGTTGCATTTTACTACCTAATCTGTTGGCTCAAGACACCTGTTTGTTCAGATATGTACTACTAAATTTAAATCATGTAATTGAATAATAAATTAGGTATTTTGACTGTTTGGTGCACTGAAGGTCTCCACTGAAGATTTTGCACCAGTTTAAGTCAGCTTTAAAATATTACCATCGAGCCAGCATGACTTTGAATAAAGGTTGGGTGTAGTATCTCCAACCTGCCTAGCTGAGTAATTGTGAGAACAGACAAGGAGGCTTTTCTTTTTTCCAAGTAACACTGGCAGACCAGCACTTAGATAAATGAAACCAGCAGCTGAAAATAGTTAGAGGGCTTATGCAATGCAGCCCTCCAAAGATAGGTTGCTTCCCTTTTCTTATATCCTGTCTAGCCTGTGTAATTGGGAAGGTGTTTCTCTTCTGAAACAGGAATTACTCTGGGCTGGAAACATCTCTTCTGAGAACAGAAAAGGAAAGAACTAATTTCTGTAATCATCTGTGAAGCTGGTGTGGTTGTAGTTACATAGTAATTTAAAAATCATGTTAGTGAAGTTTTACAGGATCAGGGGATCAGAGGGTGTTAGGGGTAAGAGGGAAGAGTTGTGTGTGATCAGAAGTTAGAGCCGATAATCACCAGGTTGCTAAAGATAAGGTCTGGGGGGAGCAGGGCTTGCAGGTATGTGCATGAGCAGTAGGGAAAGATGGCATGGAACAGATTCCAAAATAAAGGAGGAGCTCTGTTCTCCTTGGTTCAGAATTCTGGGATGCACTGGACACAGGTCACAGAATTCTGAACACATCTAAACCGAGAGCGTGGGCAGGCGAGTTGGAGCGGCACCACTCTGACCACCANATGGTTTCAGTGTTTAAGCTATAACAAAGCAGTGAAACTGTACCCAGAGCTGAGGTACCCACGTGTGAGAGCATTCCCTGGTCCCAGAGAACTCACTGGAACAGACCCAAAGAGATCATCGAGTCCAACTCCCCTGCCAGCACAGGATGATAATCTAGCTCAGGTCACAGAGGAATGCGTCCAGATAGGCCTTGAAAGTCTCCACAGAAAGAGACTCCACAGCCTCTCTGGGGAGCCTGTTCCAGTGCTCTGTGACTCTTAAAGAACTTCCTCCTTATGTTGAGGTGGAACCTCCTGTGCTTCAGCTTATATCCATTGCTCCTTGTCCTATCCCAGGGAGCAAGTGAGCAGAGCCTGTCCCCCCTCTCCTGACCCCCAGCCCTCAGATGTTTATGAACATTTATTAAATCCCCTCTCAGGCTTCTCTTCTGTAGTAGAATTAAAAAACCACCAAACCAAGTTTCAGTCTCTGATAAACACATGTGACTCTTTATACCTTACGTAGCCAGTGAGCTTTGATGAGATGGAGAAAAGCTGCACTCAAAGTCTTCTCATCCTTGTGGCTGAGATAGGTAGGTGCTTTGCTGGGTGAAAACTAGCTAGATGGCCATGGGAAAGACTATTGCTAAATGGAGTTAAACTCAGCCAGCTACTAGCCACAAGTGGTGTTCCCCAGGCCAATTCTCCTCAACATCTCTATCAGTGATCTGGATGAATGGATTGAGAGCACCATCAATAAGTTTGCAGAGGATGCTGAGGCATTCAGAGTGGCCAGTAGGACAAGGGAGGTTATTCTCCCTCTGTAGTCAACACTGGCCAAGCCACAGCTTGAGTACTGTGTCCAGTTCTGGGCCCCTCAATTCAAGAGAGATGTTGAGGTGCTGGAATGTGTCCACAGAAGGGTGACAAAGCTGGTGAGGGGCCTGGAGCACAAACCCTATGAGGAGAGGCTGAAGGAGCTGGGGTTGTTTAGCCCGGAGAAGAGGAGGCTCAGGGCAGACCTCATTGCTGTCTACAACTACCTGAAGGGAGGTTGTAGCCAGGTGGGGTTGGTCTCTTCTCCCAGGCAACTAGCAATAGAAGAGGGGGACAGAGTCTCAAGTTGTGCTGGGTGAAGTATAGGCTGGATGTTAGGAGGAAGTTGTTGGCAGAGAGAGTGATTGGCATTGGAATGGGCTGCCCAGGGAGGTGGTGGAGTCACCATCCTGGGAGGTGTTGAAGAAAAGCCTGGCTGAGGCAGTTAGTGCCATGGCCTGGTTGATTGGACAGGGCTGGGTGCTAGGTTGGACTGGATGATTTTGGAGGTCTCTTCCAACCTGGTTGATTCTATGATTCTATGATTCTAAGCTGGGAGGGAGTGTTGGTCTGTTTGAGGATAGGAAGGGTTTTGTGATGCTTTGGGAGTTACCTGCCTCCCTACACTTATGAAAATCACTCACACTAGACTCAGTGGGTGGAAATTAAGCACTGAAGCTATATTTACAGCTTAGCACAATATAGAAGCAGATAGACACAAATATATATGGAAAAGGAAAGACATAGATCTGATGGAAGTGGTCCAGAGAAGGGGCCACCAAGGTGATCGGTGGCTGGAACACCTCTCCTGTGAGGAGAGATGAAAGAGTTAAGGCTGTTCAGCTTTGAGAAGGCTTCAGGGACACCTTGCATCATTCTTTCAGTACTTAAAGGGGGCCTCTGAGAAAGATTGAGACAGATTCTTTGTCAGGGAGTAGCGATAGGACAAGGGAAATGTTTTTAAACGGAGAGGTTAGACTCAGATTACCTGTAAGGAAGTTCTTCACTTTCAGGGTGTTGAGACACTGCAACAGGTTGCCCAAGAGAGGTTGTGGACATAACAAAGATGACTACTCTATGGGCTATGGAAGTGAGCAAGGAAGCCAGGACCCATCCTGGAGATATTGAAGAACCATCTGGATGCATTCCAGTGTGACCTGCTCTGGGTGATCCTGCTCTGGCAGGGGGGCTGGACCAGACGATCTTTCGATGTCCCTTCCAGCCCCTGACATTCTATGATTCTATATACAGTTATATACAAATTAAAAGTAGCACAGAAATGCAGTACCCCTCCCAAAGTCCCCAGGAGGGCTCCTGACCCAAACCCCCTTCCCTCTTTCCCTCCCTTCAGAAATAACCAGATCAACCCACACATGATAAATCTGGAGATCAGAGGTGAGATGTCAAAAAGAGATGACAAGGAGGTTAGAAGAAAAAGGGTTAGGTGGATTAGGGAGTAAAAGGCAGAGTCAGCCAGAGACCAGACCGCCAGAAAGAAGGCACAGCCAGAAGTGAGAGCTGAGCAGTGTGTGAGCAGTGCCTGCCTGAGCTGTATTTTGACTAGTTGTGTTTCTCAGCAGAAGAATGGTGATATAGGGTACATGTTGTTTTTCTTCTTCTCACAGCTAAGGATTTCATTTCTCTCAGTAAAAATTACCCTCAGACCAGCACAGCTGTGCAGAGGGCCCTAGGCAGACTGGAGTGCTCAGACAAGGCCAGTCACATGCAATTCAAGAAGGCCAGTTGCCAGATCCTGCACCTGAGTCACAGCCCCATGCAACGTCGCTGACCATGAGCCAGCAGTGTGCTCAGGTGGCCAAGAAGGCAAACAGCACCCCAGCCTGTCTCAGGAAAGCAGGACCAGGGGAAAGTGACTGTCCCACTCTACTCAGCACTAATGAGGCCACACCTGAATACTGTATTCATTTTTTGGGCTCTCACAAGAAGAAAGGCATTGAGATTCTGGAGTGGGTCCAGAGAATGGCAATGGAGCTGGTAAGCAGTCTGGAGAACACATCTTATGAGAAGTGGCTGAGGGAACTGGGATTGTTTCATCTGGTGAAAAGGAGCCTAAGAAAAGGAACCTTCTTGCTCTTTACAACTGCCTGAAAGGAGGTTGAAGTGAGATGGGCATTGGTCTCTTCTCCCTAGCAACAAGTGATAATACCAGAGGAAATGGCCTCAAATTGCACCAGGTGAGGTCCAGATTTAATGGTGAAAGCTTCTGTCTTGTTTTGGATGCTACTGGAAGAGCTGTAAGATTCTCTGGTATGCAGCTTCTCATGCAGCAGAACTTTTAGTTGAGAATACTGAAAGCATGTACTTAAGGCTTTATTTCTTTGGGCATGTGCCAGAAATTATGCTACAGTTCCATGAAATTAGATTAGAGCATATATCTATCAGGATCTTAATACATGTATTATTTTAGCCTAACACTGCAACCATCTGAGAAAATTATTTACACAGAGAAACTCAGTAATTAAGTTGCTCATGCAAGACATCTATGCAAATGAACTCAGTTTATACTAAAAAGCAACAAGTAAGTAATATCTTTGGGTGACAGAATAAAGAGGAAATAGATTTAGAATCATAGAATCATAGCATGAATCAGGTTGGAAGAGACCTCCAAGGTCATCCAGTCCAACCTAGCACCCAGCCCTACACAATCAACTAGACCATGGCACTAAGTGCCTCATCCAGGCTTTGCTTGAATATCTCCAGGGATGGTGGCTCCACCACCTCCCTGGGCAGCCCATTCCAATGCCAATCACTCTCTCTGCCAACAACTTCCTCCTAACATCCAGCCTAGACCTCACCCTGCACAATTTGAGACAGTGTCCCCTTGTTCTGTTGCTGGTTGCCTGGGAGAAGAGCCCAATCCCACATGGCCACAGCCTCCCTTCAGGTAGTTGCAGACAGCAATGAGGTCTGCCCTGAGCCTCCTCTTCTGCAGGCTGCACACCCCCAGCTCCCTCAGCCTCCCTTCACAGGGCTGTGCTCCAGGTCCCTCACCAGCTTCATCACCTTTCTCTGGACACCTTCCAGTATCTCAACATCTCTCTTGAATTGAGGAGCCCACAACTGGGCACAGGACTCAAGGTGTGACTTGACCAGTGCTGAATACAATGGAAGAATAACCTCCCTTGTCCTACTGGCCACACTGTTCCTGATCCAGGCCAGGATGCCATCGCCTCTCTTGGCCACCTGGGCACACTGCTGGCTCATCTTCAGCTACTATCTACCAGCATCCCCAGGTCTCTTTCTTCCTGGCTGCTCTCAGCCACTCTGTCCCCAGCCTGTAGTGCTGCTTGGAGTTGTGGCCAAAGTGTAGAACCCTGCACTTGGCCTTGTTCAACCTCATCCCATTGGCCTCTGCCCACCCATCCAGTCTGGCAAGATCCCTCTGCAGGGCTCTCCTCCCCTCCAACAGATCCACATCTGATCCTAGCTTGGTGTCATCTGCAAACTTACTGATGCTGGACTCAATCCCCTGGTCCAGATCATCTAAACATGTGGAACAGGACTGGGACCAGCACTGATCCCTGGGGGACACCACTAGTGACTGGCTGCCAACTGGATGTGACATCATTCACTACCACTCTCTGGGCACAATACAATTTTTCCACCTCTCTAAAAAATATTACAATTAGAAGCTCTGTTTAGGACATCTGCCTGGGAAGTGGAAGAAAAAGGCATGGCATTTCCTTTCTGCTATGTAGCCAGCGAGAAAAATGCCAGCTATTCCTTGCACCTCTGCTTTCCAATGCAGCACAGTGCAGTGCTGAGATATGCACTGCTTTCTGCAGGCTCAGATGCTTATCCAGAAGATTATTATCTAGTCACACTGAGGATTTCTTGTCCTGAAAAAGCCAGCTGTGTGTGGCATAGTATTTTCTGATAACGTGGGCCCTTTCCCAAGCTTGTAACTGCTTTTATTTTGGTATCAAGAGAGGTATCCTCCCCGTGTTTAAGGCTGCACGCTGGTAAAAAGGGCTGCTGGAGTCACTAAGAACAGTGTTCAAGCAAAGCAGCATAGCTGAAGAGCTGGTTTAGAAGAGAAGAAGATACCTAACAGCTAGGTGTGGCCCATGTGAAGCAGTTCTGCTGTAGGTCTCTTTTTACATATTTTTGGGAGTTAATGTCTCTCTAAAGGATGAAGCAAAGGGAAGATGCAGCCAGGTGGGGTTGGGCTCTTCTGTCAGGCAACCAGCAGTAGAACAAGGGGACACAGTCTCAAGTTGTGCCAGGGAAGGCTGGATGTTATGAGGAAGTTCTTCCCAGAGAGAGTGATTGGCATTGGAATGGGCTGCCCAGGGAGGTGGTGGAGTCACCATCCCTGGAGGTGTTGAAGCAAAGCCTGGATGAGGCACTTAGTGCCATGGTCTGGTTGACTGGCTAGGGCTGGGTGCTAGGTTGGACTGGATGAGCTTGGAGGTCTCTTCCAACCTGATTGATTCTGTGATTCAAAGTAGTCAGGTCTTGCTTCATAACTCATTGCAGAGATGGAACAGTGCTCTGCCATTTAACAGCAACAACAAAATCCAATGTAATTGTCCTCCCAAAATGTTCTTTTTCTGTAAGTCTTCTTGCAGGACCACTCCTTCACCAGTGTCTCCCTCCACTCCTCAGAGCCCTCCTCCCCAGTAGTCAGACCTGTGGAAAGATAAATCATCCTAAATGGCTCAAGCCACTGAGAAAAGCAGGAAAGGTGCAGCTGGTAATGTGGGAGGCTTTCAGTTGGAATGCACAGTGAAAGGGGAGGACTACACAATCAGTTAATTTCCTTCCTTGATACCTCTGTTAGACTTAAATACATCTTATAGTCCTCATTTCCCAGCTGCTTTGAGGCAAGGCAATTTATGTGTATTGTCAGGTCACCATTTCAGTCAATCACAGATAAAACAAACATCCTGTAACCTCAAGTGAACCTCCTCCCCACCAGTCTGTTGTCCTTTTTTTTTTTGGAGGGGGCAGCTTCTGTTCCAGGTAGTTTTATCTTTGCTTGTAACTCACTTTGTAATGTAGAGGTAATAACTCTTTTTGGTTTGGTTTTGGATTTTTTTTTGCCCCCACATTCAGAGCATTTTTCCAGGCCATTCAGAATGGAAATTTCTGCATATAATTTGCTGCACTGTAACTCAATGCCAGTAGCAGATGTCTTACTGTTGGGTTTGGTTTTTTTTTCACTTTTCTTTGTATCTAAACCTGTAAATACTATAAAAATAACTTTGACCTTTGTGTTGCTCTATGCTTTGCTGTGTCAGACAAACGTGATGATTTAATTAGGTGCGTGGACTATAATGTGGATTTCTTCTGTAGTACATCCTTGTGCAGTATAGCCTGTGATAAAGACATCTGAAGGTCATAGCCTGTGATAATGACACCTGTAGGTCACACATTTGACAGGTTGGATGGGTGGGCAGAGGCCAATGGGATGAGTTTTAACAAGGTTAAGGGCAGGTTCTACACTTTGGCCACAACCACCCCAAGCAGCTGTACAGGCTGGGGACAGAGTGGCTGAGAGCAGCCAGGCAGAGAGGGACCTGGGGGTACTTTCATAGAATCACAGAATCAGTCAGGGTTGGAAGGGACCACAAGGATCATCTAGTTCCAACCCCCCTGCCATGGGCAGGGAAGGCCACAATAAGGCCACCTGGGAGCCTCCTCTTCTCCAGACTGAACAGCCCCAACTCTTTCAGTCTGTCCTCATAGCAGAGCTGCTGCAGCCCTCTGAGCATCCTCGTGGTCCTTCTCTGGACACACTCCAGCATCTCCACATCCTTCTTGTAATGGGGGCTCCAGAACTGGATGCAGTACTCCAGATGGGGTCTCACCAGAGTGGAGGTGTTGTAGTTAGGGTCTGGCGATCTGAAGATGGCGCGATGTTACGGAAAGAGGAGGTAATACAGAAACACAACAGCCCCCTCAGAAATGAGTCCCCAGGAGGGGCTCCCAACCACCCTTCCACCTTCTTTCCACCCCTCTAATTTGTCCCAGAGTTTGCCTTATGTGCAAGGTGAGGTGGGAGGATCAGCTAGGGGGATTAGAAAGCAGAAGGATTAGTTACACAGGAGCAGCCCAGAGAGAAAGCACAGGCTCTGACAGAGACACGCACACAGCCTTATCTATGTTTGTGTTCTTGTTCTTATACATCTCAGCAAGCCTATGAGTGCAGCAGACATCACCATTGTTTCCTTTTCACAGCCTATCATCTAATTTCTCTCACTAAAGCATTCCAATTTGCCTCAAACTAGCACAGCTTCAATATTGCTACTTGGTAGAGACATTAAATTAGTATGGTAGTTTACATCTTTATTAAGAAAAACAAGTTCTGTTAATAGAAAATGGTGGCTTGATGCTTCATGTGGAATTGTACTGCTTATTCATCCTTTTTCCCCTGAATTTCATGGGATGTGTCTTTTACACCTATCAAAAGAATGAAAGCTCATTTCTCTGCCTATAGCTGACACTACTGCAGGTACAGATGTGCCATCCTAGTATGGTGTAAGGACAGTGCCATTAAGATATTTACAAGAGAAAACAAGCTTATCTTCAAGAAACTCTTATGAATCTGGTTGGTAAGTGTTACTAGATCAATGTTTGCTGCTGTTGCTGGTGGCAGGTAGGTTTGGATTGCTAGACAGCATTTGGATTGGTAGACAGCATGGGCAGAGGCACTGAGTGCACCCTCAGCAAGTTTGCTGATGACACCAAGCTGTGTGGTGCAGCAGACAGGCTGGAGGACAGGGATGCCATCCAAAGGGACCTGGACAGGCTGGAGAGGTGGGCACAAGTTAACCTCATGAGGTTCAACAAGACCAAGTGCAAGGTCTTGCATCTGGGTCGAGGTAATGCCAAGTGCAAATCCAGGCTGGGCAGTGAGTGGCTGGAGAACAGCCTTGAGGAGAGGGACTTCAGGGTGCTGGTGGACAAAAAGCTCAATGTGAGCCAGCAGTGTGCACTTGCAGCCCAGAAAGCCAACCAGAGCCTGGGCTGCAGCAGGAGAAGTGTGGCTAGCAGGGTGAGGGAGGTGATTCTCTCCCTCTACTCTGCTCTGGTGAGACCCCACCTGGAGTACTGCATCCAGTTCTGGAGCTCCCATTACAAGAGGGATATGAAGATTCTGGAGCCTGTTCTATTGCTGGTTGCCTGTGAGAAGAGACCAACCCCCATCTGGCTACAACCTCCCTTCAGGTTATATTTGCCTAACTGTGGTGCTGTCATGTTTTCATCACTGTAACCCTCAAAAGGTTAACAACATCCTAGCTTACATCAGAAATAGTATGGGCAAAGGGACTAGGGAAGTGATTGTCCTCCTGTGCTCAGTGCCAGTGAGACTGCATCTTGAATATTGGTTCAGTTTTTGCGTCTCTTACTACAAGAAGGACATTGAGGTCCTGGAGTGTGTTCAAAGAAGGACAACAAAGTTGATGAAGGATTTAGAGCACAGGTCTTCTGGGAAGTCTCTGTGCGAACTGGAGCTCTTTATCTTGGAGATAAGGAGGCTCAAGGAAGACCTTTTTCCAGGCACCCAGCAACAGAAGAAGGGGACACAGTCTCAAGTTGTGCCAGGGGAGGTCTTGGCTGGATGTTAGGAGGAAGTTGTTGGCAGAGAGAGTGATTGGCATTGGAATGGGCTGCCCAGGGAGGTGGTGGAGTCACCATCCCTGGAGGTGTTCAGGAAAAGCCTGGCTGAGGCACTCCTTGCCATGGTCTGGTTGATTGGCTAGGGCTGGGTGCTAGGTTGGACTGGCTGAGCTTGGAGGTCTCTTCCAACCTGGTTGATTCTATGAGTCTATTCTACGATTCTTGTTCTCTACAATGACCTGAAAGGAGGTTCAGGGTGAGTTCAGGGTCAGTCATTTCTCCCAAGTAACAAGTGACAGAATGAGAGGAAATGGCCTCAAATTGTGCCAGATAGGGTTTGAGGTTGGATATTAGGAGAAATTTCTTCAACACTGGAACAGGCTGCCCAGGTAAGTGGCAGAGTAGCTGTGTCTGGAGACACTTAACAGATGTGTAGATGTGCTCTTTGAGGAACATGATTTAGTGTTGACTTGATTGTGTGGGTAAATGCTTGGATTTGATGCTCTTAAATGTGTCTTCCAACTAATATGGTTCTGTGAAATGTGGTGGGTGGGTGGGTGTTTGGTATGGTTTGGTTTTTTCATTGCTTGTGTTCAATCACACAACATCTGCACAAAAGCAGAATTCTCAAACAGGTTTTTTTTGTTCTGTTATTTCTTCAAAATACCAGGTGGTTGGTTGTTTTTTTTCTTAGCAAGAGCAGTGACCCTGCTTGCAGACAGCATGCTGATAGCTTAAGAAATGCTCCCTAGCTGGTTTTGTGGCTTGCTTCTCCTGTGACACCAAACTTGATGGGAAAATTCTGATAAAAAAGTGGAACAATAGCGAAACAGAGGTCTATCAGGTTACTGCTTGCCTGCCTTCCACCACTTTTAAACGCTCTGGTTTTGCTTTCCAGACTGTATACTGTAAGATAAATATTCTTCCATCCCTTGGCAAGTACTGTTACATCCATTATTTCGAAAAGTACAAAAAAGAAGCCTCATAAGAAAGTGTGCATCATCTTAGAATGCAAAATCACACAGAACCACAGAATGTCAGGGGCTGGAAGGGACCTCAAAAGATTACCCAGTCCAGCTCCCTGCCAGAGCAGGATCACCTATACCAGATCACACAGGAATGCATCCAGGTGGGTCTTGAATATCTCCAGAGAGGGAGATAAGCATAGCTTAATGTTAGTGTATCTGTAGAAATGGACACCTGAGTCACCAACTGAAACCTTAACAACTGTATATTGTAGTTCATTTGGCGACATGAAAGAGTCAGTATTATTTATGTCATACTTGATTTTGAGAGAATAAATATTGCAAGGTGCTTTGAGACCTCTGCTGATACCACATAACACACTTTTCAGTTTGAGACTTAGTCCAAAGAAGCATCCCAATTTGCATGTATTAATATGGATGGAAAAACTTCCCCTGATTCCTGTGATGCAGGTCATGGCCATGCAAATCCTGTGAAGTTACATAGTGGAACTGTTGTGAATCTGGAATAGGCTCCTCAGTTCAAGAGAGATGTTGAGGTGCTGGAATGTGTCCAGAGAAGGGTGATGAAGCTGGTGAGGGGCCTGGAGCACAGCCCTGTGAGGAGAGGCTGAGGGAGCTGGGGGTGTGCAGCCTGCAGAAGAGGAGGCTCAGGGCAGAGCTCATTGCTGTCTGCAACTACCTGAATTGAGGCTGTAGCCAGGTGGGGTTGATCTATTCTCCCAGGCAACCAGCAGCAGGACAAGTCTGGGACACAGTCTCAAGTTGTGCCAGGGAAGATGTAGGCTGGATGTTAGGAGGAAGTTGTTGGCAGAGAGAGTGATTGACATTGGAATGGGCTGCACAGAGAGGTGCACACCTTGGATGTGTTTAAAGGTTGTTTGGATGTGGTCCTTGGGGATATAGTTGAGGGTGAACCTTTGTAGAGTAGACTTGTCAGTTGGACATGATGATCCTGAGGGCCTTTTCCAACCTGAATGTTCCTGTGATTCTGTGAAAGCATGGAGTTTTCATAGAATCATGGAGTGGTTTAGGTTGGAAGGGACCTCAAAGCTCATCTAGTTCCAACCCCCTGATATAGGTAGGGACACCTCCCACTAGAACAGGTTGCTCAAGGCCTCATCCAACCTGGCTTTAAACACCTCCAGGGAGGAAGCATCCACAACCTCCCTGGGCAACCTGTGCCAGTGCCTTACCACCCTCACTGTAAAGAACTTCCTCTTAGCATCCAGTCTAAATCTCCCCTCCTCCAGCTTAAACCCATTCCCCCTCGTCCTGACATTACCAGACCTTGTCAATAGTCCCTCCCCAGTGGGAGTGTCTCACCACCCTCACTGCAAAGAAACCTTTCCTAATATCTACTTTGATTCTCCCCTTTGCCAGTTCAAACCCATTACCCTTTGTTCTGTCATTACAAGACCTTGTCAATAGGACCTTCTCGCCTTTCTGTAGTCCCCCTTCAGATACTGGAAGGTCACTATAAGGTCTCCTCGAAGCCTTCTCTTCTCCAAGCTGAAAAGCCCCAACTCTCATAGCCTGTCCTCATAGCAGAGTTTCTGCAGCCCTCTCAGCACCTTCATGGCCCTCCTCTGGACTGATTCCAACAATTCCATGTCCTTCTTGTGCTGGGAGCTCTAGAAATGTTATTTTAGCCTGTTGTAAGCACAGAAAAGGAAGAGTTTCATTTAGAGAAGCTTAGGAATAAAGAATAATAGGAAATTGCTGAAGGAAAATACTATATATCTATCCATATTTTTATTTTTGGTANTTCTCCAGGCTAAACACCCCCAACTCCCTCAGCCTCTCCTCATAGGGTTTGTGTTCCAGGCCCTTCACCAGTCTTGTTGCCCTTCTCTGGACGTGTTCCAGCACCTCAACATCTCTCATTCTCTCCAATCCACATGCACAGAGTGGTGCTGGAGAATGAACACCATCAGTTATGAGAATGACCTTGTCTGAACACTGTAAGCACTCAATTGGTTCCTGACAGCTAGAGCAGATACAGCCCTGCACTGGGGAATAGAGTGGTGCTGCTTCTGGGGTTACATAGCCATGGGGCCCAACTGCTGGGCTTTAGCTAGCCTCAAGTACTGTGCTGAGAAGGTGAAAAGGGGAGTGGGTGAGCCATACCTCTATTATGCCCTTTTCCTCCTAGACACTTCTCTGTGCTCTCAGCAGTGAAAGCTCTTACTATGCATCTTATAAAAATCATGCTGTCTTTTCTCATCTTCCCTCCCAAGACTGGACCTGACCATGATATCTGGAATGCTGTCGTCTCTTTGCACCAGGCCATTGCTCTGTTTATGAAATACCAATGCTGATTCTTTCATTGCTTCTCCTCTAGATTGAGTGATATACTTAGTACTGGTGTCAGAGTTGCAACTGCAGCTCCTGCAGGCTTCTCCTGCTGGCTGTTGTATTGGCTAGGTCCAGCTCTGGTGGCAATGCAAGAGCAGAAACAGCATAGCTAGGCAGAGGCTGCTTGTCAGTGGATTTACTTCATTTTCAGAACAGGCATTGCAGTGCTGGAAGCAAAGAGGCAAGAGCTGTCATAGTCATTAATCAGATTTAGTAAGACAGAGAACATGCTCTCATCTGTCAGGAATAAAGAGCATGATAAGTTTCATTAACAGAACATTATCAAATGCTTATGAAAATCAGAAAATAGGCTTCCATTCACAAAAGTTTATCTATTTGCCTTTTCCAGTGACTCTTACTCACAGCCTGCTAGTATGATAGCTTACAACGTGCTAAGCAGTGACCATACTGGTGGCATATCTCAGTGAAGCATAAGAACCTCAAGGGACTTGCACTTGCACAGTGAAGAACATATTCTGAAAGTCTCTAATCAAAATATAAGCTACTGAATATGCTGCAGCAATGAAATGCAGATTTTCAGTTGGAGGACAACCTGGTCCTTTGTCAGGGGAGAAAAAGGATTAAAAAAAGAAAGAAAATAAAAGGTGAGGACTTAAAGGGCTTTGGAGTTTCACAGATTACCAAGAAGCAATTGTGTTACTGGAGCAGTGGGCAGCACTTCTCCCCTTTTTTTTTTGCCATGCCAAAACAATGATTGCAGAGAAAGGCATTTTATTCTCTGCCATGGAGATTTCTCCAGGTACTGGAGAAAAATATCACAGCAGGCTTTTCTGAATCACAGGTTTGCTGGCTTGCAATTTTCAGGCTCAAAGTGGAGAAGTACATTTAACTATGTCATTTGGTATTTCTCCCCTTATAGATCAGCTCAAAACACCACTGTTGGTCCTCGTGGGGAAGAACAGGGATAATTACAGTGCTGGTAGGCTCTGTGTCTCATTATGGCAATCATCTTACCACAGTAAATGGAGAGGTGTTAAATGTCTCAGTTTGCATTGTACATGGCTTGAGTGTTATCGATGAGAAGAGCTGTGCTTGGTTCCTGCATAGAATCACAGAATGGTCTAGGTTGGAAGGGACCTCAAGGATCAGCCAGCTCCAACCCTCTGCCAGAGGCAGGGACACCTTACACTAGAACAGGTCACTCAAGGCCTCATCCAACCTGGCTTTCAACACCTCTAGGGAGGGAAGAGCCACAAACTCCCTGGGCAACCTGTGCCAGTGTCTCACCACCCTCACTGCAAAGAACTTCTTCCTAATATCTACTTTGAATCTCCCCTCTGCCAGTTTAAACCCATTCCCCCTCATCCTGACATTACAAGACCTTGTCAGTAGTCCCTTTCCAGCCTTCCTGTAGGTCCCCTTCAGATACTGGAAGGCCACTATCAGGTCATCTTGAATCCTTCTCTTCTCCAGACTGCAGAGCCCCAACTCTCTCAGCCTGTCCTCATAGCAGAGCTGCTGCAGCCCTCTGAGCATCTTCAGGGCCCTCCTCTGGACCCACTCCAACAGTTCCATGTCCTTCTTGAGTTGGGGGCTCCAGAACTGCACACAGTACTCCAGGTGGGGTCTGAAGAGAGCAGAGTAAAGGGGGAGAGTCACCTCTCTCGCCCTGCTGCCCACACTGCTCTTGCTGCAGCCCAGCACACAGTTGGCTGTCTGGGCTAGTCTGGGTAGTTTTGCATGTCATTAATCTAGGTAATTTTTCTGTGTTCTGTTTACACCACAATTTGTGTGTAGTTTTAAACTTAAGTGTAAATTAGGCAGCACAAACATGGAGCAAAGAAAAGAATTAATCACTATGCTCAGCTAACACTACTTTTACACATGCAATTAATGCATTGTCTGTAGAGACTAGCTGAAATTCTGTGCAGAATCACAGCCCCTGACCTTCCCAGCTCTCTATCATTTACTATTAAATTTGTTGCTACAAGATTTTTTTCCTCTTTCCTCCTTTGCTTCTGTGTCTCTGTGAAATATGTGGATTCTAGCAGCAGTCATCCAAACTGCAGGTCTTAAGATACAGGATAGAGAAACAGAAGATTCCAGTCCTCTCTAGACTGCCTGTGATAGATCCTAGCTCTTTAGAATTACTCTTGAGCACCCTTTGATTGTAACAGATTGCACACAGCAGCTCTAAAAAAAGTGCTAATTTCTGGGGGGCTTACTCCCACCTCTAAGCAGGTGGAGTGCAGCTGTAATGATAATGAGAATAGTTCATAAATCAGGGGAAAATAATGCAAGCAAGGTAAGTTCTCTCCTCAAGCAGCCTGTCTTCTTGACTCTGTCAGGAGGAGGAATGCATACGTTAGGGAATCAGTCTCCTCTTGTTAATTCCAGCTGAAATGTCTCAAAAAGGTTTCTTGCAAGTATTTAGACAGAAAGTACAAAGCAGGATAAGAGGCCTATTCCTCTGGCACTTCAGCTGGAACTAACACAGGGAGGCTTTCAGAAAACAGAACTGTGCTAGTTTGAAGCTAGCTGGAATGTTTTGGTGATAAGAACTAGATTACAGGGTGTGAGAGGAAAACAAGGGTGATGCCTACCGCACTCATAGGCTTACTGGGACGTATAAGAACAACAACACAAACATAGATATGGCATTTCTTCTGCTTGGGAGCTCTGGGCTGCATTTCTCTCTCTCCAGTCTCTCTGCCATCTCTCTGATTAATCCACTTTGCTTCCTAACCCCCTGGCTGAACCTCCATTCTTCCTTGGGACTGGAGTAAGGTTGAGAGGGGCGGGAGAAGGTGGAAGGGCAGTTGGGTGCCCCTGCTGGGGACTCAGGTTTCTGGGAGGGCTGTTGTGTTTCTGTATTGCCTTTTACCTTTTTGTGATGGTTTGGGTGTTCCCCACCCCCCCACACTTTAGAAATCACCCAGACTAGACTCAGCCAGCTCTGGAAAT
>WAAF01003930.1:0-10379 GCA_013400475.1 Tricholaema leucomelas | reverse complement strand
CTCCAACAGATCCTCACCTCTTCCTAGCTTAGTGTCATCTGCAAACTTACTGGTGCTGGACTCAATCCCCTCATCCAGATCATCAATAAAGATGTTGAACAGGACTGGGCACAGCATTGATCCTTGGGGAACTCCACTAGTGACAGCTGCCAACTGGATGTGGTACCATTCACCACCACTCTCTGGGGCCCAGCTCTGATATGTGCAAAAGTAAAATCATCACCATAAATACATGACTGTTTTGTTGAATATGTAGCAACAGAGCTCCCCCCCCCCAAAAAAAAAAAATATAAGAGAGCTGTAGATGGATTTATTACTATATAGAAGCCAAAAGAAAAACACAATTTTCAGCTATCCTCTGTGTTCTTGAAAATATTGGTGAAGATGTACAGTCCAATAAAATTAGAAGAGTTGGCATTTTACACTGCTAGGACTGAATGAGGCACTTAGTGCCATGGTCTAGTTGACTGGATAGGGCTGGGTGATAGGTTGGACTGGATGAGCTTGGAGGTCTCCTCCAACCTGGCTGATGCTATGATTCTATGATTCTAAAACACAAGTCACCTGCACTATTAGCCACAGGTCTCATATTCCTGATTATAGCCCTGTGCAGACTAAGATGCAGCTTGGGCTGCAAAGGGAGGAATTAAACAAGTAGATCATAGAATGGATAGGAGGAGTGTGTCCAGCAGATCAAGGGAGGTTCTCCTCCCCTCCACTCTGCCCTGATGAGATCTCATCTTGAATACTGTGTTCAGTTTTGGGCTCCCCAGTTGAAGATGGACAGGGATCTGCTGGAGAGGGTCCAGCGAAGGGCATGGCTGATGAGGAGATGCTGAGGGACCTGGGGCTGCTTAGTCTGGAGAAGAGAAGACTTAGAGGGGATTTGATAAATGTTTATAAGTATCTGAGGGCTGCCAGGAGAGGGGGGACAGGCTCTGCTCACTGCTCCCTGGGATAGGTCAAGGAGCAATGGGTGTAAGTTGCAGCACAAGAGGTTCTGCCTCAACACAAGGGGGAATTTCTTTACTGTAAGAGTCCCAGAGCACTGGCACAGGCTCCCCAGAGAGGTTGTGGGGTCTCCTTCTCTGGAGCCTTTCAAGGCCTGTCTGGATGTGTTCCTCTGTGATCTGTGCTAGATAGAATTGTCCTGCTCTGGTAGGGAGGTTGGACAAAGGGTAATGGGTTTAAACTTGCAGAGGGGAGATTCAAAGTCAATGTTAGGAAAGGGTTCTTTGCAGTGAGGGTGGTGAGACACTGGCACAGGTTGCCCAGGGAGGTTGTGGCTGCTCCCTGCCTGGAGGTGTTTAAGGCCAGGTTGAATGAGGCCTTGAGTGACCTGTCCTAGTGGGAGGTGTCCCTGCCTATGGCAGGGGGTTGGAGCTGGATGATCCTTGAGGTCCCTTCCAACCTAAACCATTCTATGATTCTATGACTCGATGATCTGCTTGGGTCCCTTCCGACCCCTAGCATCCTGTGAGCCTGTGGAAGGTAATCATGTTTTATGCATTTGAAACTTTTTGGATGCCTGAAGTGCATGGAAAGTGCTTTAGGGGTACTTGCATTACTGCATATTTCATTCTAATGTAATTCCATATTAGATATTCTATTTATGCAGAATCCAAAAATAGTTTGTGCTGGGTAGCAATGCAGATTTCAGTGAATATTGCACCAAGACTTTCAAAGCTTTAACCATTTGTGACATACTCTTTTCTGTGTCCTTAACAAGGAATTAACCTTTGAAGAAATCATACTGGGCTTTCTATGAGTGAAACCCATTTCTTTGCTTCCTCATTAAAGAGGGGTCTGTTGCTTCTCATCTTAATCACATTGGAAATATTAGGGCTAATCATTAGTCTTCAGAATTCCTGAAACTAATCTGAGGTGTTTTGTCAACTGCTAAATTATAAATCAGGTTTCTGTGCTCTAAGGCTGTGCTTCCTCTTCCAGCCTGTCAGTTGATCTCTGGAGAATAAGAAAGCATCAGCAGCTTCCTGACCAAGGCAGCATGGGCCAATAGTGCAACAGTTAAGGGCAAAAATCTAGTTGCCCCACACTTTCTTTTCAAGGAATCCAACTGTTTGAGGGAACATTGCATGTGGGAATGCAATGTGAGAGGGAATAATAATGGGCAATCTGTGAGCGCTTGACCTTGATTCCCACAGCTTCAGGATGCCTCCCACAGGGGAGGAAAGGTAGTGGGACACCTGGTTAATGAGAAAAACAAGATGTGATGTATGTAAAAGACTGGATTGTACTTGCCTAGATTATGCTAATGTGTAGGTGTGTGCTCTGTGCTCTAGACTGTATAAATGGAGTCAGAATGAGCAATAAAGGGCCCCAGTGGATTCACACAATTTTTGTATTTATAAACCCTATGAGGAGAGGCTGAGGGAGCTGGGGGTGTGCAGCCTGCAGAAGAGGAGGCTCAGGGCAGACCTCATTGCTGTCTACAACTACCTGAAGGGAGGCTGTAGCCAGGTGGGGTTGTGCTCTTCTGCCAGGCAACCAGCAACAGAAGAAGAGGACACAGTCTCAAGTTGTGCCAGGGGAGGTCTAGGCTGGATGTTAGGAGGAAGTTGTTGGCAGAGAGAGTGATTGGCATTGGAATGGGCTGCCCAGGGAGGTGGTGGAGTCACCATCCCTGGGGGTGTTCAGGAAAAGCCTGGATGAGGCACTTAGTGCCATGGTTTAGTTGACTGGCTAGGGCTGGGTGCTAGGTTGGACTGGATGATCTTGGAGGTCTTTTCCAACCTGGTTGATTCTATTCTATTCTTCTATTCTGTTCTAACACTGAAGCCTGTGGAGTCCATGTATTGTCCCTTGCCAACAATTGAACATGAATAGGAATGGTTTGTTTTATCTACTGTAACTGAAACTCTTAAGACATGAAGCCAAAGATATATTTAATGAGAGGCTTGAAGGTTGTGTTTATTGACAGGTTGCCTTGCAGTGGTGTAAACTAAGACTAATGGGCTGTGTTAGGTTAATGATATTACACTAATGTCAAGATTGCAGTTCAAGTCACCTCTCTGAGCTGAGTCCACAATTCCTTGTTTAAAAACACAAACAAAACAACCCTGACATAATCAGGTGAAAACCCAAAATATTTATTGCATTCCTTCATGGAATTATTTATTTCATAGAATCAGTCAGGGTTGGAAGGGACCACAAGGATCATCTAGTTCCAAGCCCCCTGCCACAGGCAGAGACATCCTACTCTAGATGAGGCTGCCCATAGCCTCATCCAGCCTGGCTTTAAACACCTCCAAGCATGGGGACTCAACCATCTCCCTGGGCAACCCATTCCAGGCTCTCACCACTCTCATGCTCAACAACTTCCTCCTCACATCCAGGCTGAACCTCGTCACCTTCGGCTTTGCTCCATTCCTCCCAGTCCTGGCAGCCTAAAAAGTCCCTCTCCAGCTTTTTTGCAGGCCCCCTCCAGATCCTGGAAGGCCACAAGAAGGTCACCTGGGAGCCTTCTCTTCTCCAGACTGCACAGCCCCAACTCTTTCATTCTGCCCTCACAGCAGAGCTGCTGCAGTCCTGCTCTGGACATGCTCCAGCATCTCCACATTCCTTTTGTACTAGGGGCTCCAGAACTGGATGCAGTACTCCAGGTCGGGTCTCAGCAGAGCAGAGTAGAGGAGGAGAATCACCTCCCTGGCCCTGCTGGCCACACTTCTCCTGCTGCAGCCCAGGCTCTGGTTGGCTTTCTGTGCTGCAAGTACACACTGCTGGTTCCTGTTGAGCTTCTTGTCCACCAGCATCCCCAAGTCCCTCTCCTCAGGGCTGCTCTCCAGCCACTCACTGCCCAGCCTGGATTTGTGCTTGGCATTGCCTCGACCCAGATGCAGGACCTTGCAGTGGTTATTTCTTAACCTCTGTCACAGTACTTCTTGCTTTATTGAAGCAGCAGCTCCAGGACATCAAACACACAAAACTACAGTATTACTTTATAGGTAATCTATAAACATTTTGTCAGAGTTACTACTTTATAATCATTATTCTTCTCCCTCTGTGTACATATATGAGCAATTGTGATCAAGGCACAAAGGAAGCATCTGGAAATCTTTTGTGCTGCTACATATTCCTCTACCATTCACCTTTAGAAATTCCTTCTTGTTCTAGAAGAAGTAGCAGATAACAGTGCTGTCCCCAGCTGTCACATCCAAACCTTCTACCATAACATCTTCCTATGCTCCTCTTGTCAGTGCGAATGGAGAGTAGCAGGTTTTATGCTTATGATGTTTGTACCAGTGGTAGAGCTGTGATTGGAACTGCTGCTCATTTTCTTTACCTGCTTGTCAAACCAGACTCTGTTTATGACAGCTGGATGCATACTGATAAAGTTCTCAAAATACTGTCACCAAAATTTCTCCTGTTTCTGGGCCTGTAAGAGAAGTTTATATGAATCTCAGTGCTGCATTTCCTGTGGGCAGCTAACTGTATGACACTGCAAAGCTGTCTACAGCTACCTGAAAGGACATCGTGGAGAGCTTGGTGCTGGTCTCTTCTCACAGGTAAATAGTGACAGAACCAGGGGGAACGGCCTCAAGCTGCCACTGGGTAAGTTTAGACTGGATATCAGGAAACATTTTTTCACAGCAAGAGTGGTCAGGCATTGGAATGGGCTGCCCAAGTTGCTGGTTGAGTCACCCTGGTTGTGTTTAAAGATTGTTTGGATGTGGTGCTTGGGGGTATGGTTTAGGGTGCACCTTGTAGAGTAGGATTATCAGCTGGACTTGGTGATCCTGAGGGTCTTTTCCAACCTGAATGTTTCTGTTATATTGTGAATGTCAGGATGATAAGTTCTGTCAAGTAGTCTTTGCATGCAAGCATGTTCAGCTGGAAGGTATGGTGCTAGCATTAGAGGAAAAAACCACCTTCCCTTAGCATCCTCTTGAGAACAAATACTGCATTAAGAACTGCTACTAATATTGGTTGATAGAATAGAATAGAATAGAATAGAATCAAGCAGGTTGGAAGAGACCTCCAAGATCATCCAGTCCAACCTAGCACCCAGCCCTATCCAGTCAACTAGACCATGGCACTAAGTGCCTCATCCAGGCTTTTCTTGAATACCTCCAGGGACGGTGACTCCACCACCTCCCTGGGCAGCCCATTCCAATGCCAATCACTCTCTCTGTGAAGAACTTCCTCCTAACATCCAGCCTATATATTTGAACGTGTGATGAGGAACGTGTTCTAGTGAATCCTTCCAACATGTTCAGCTGGAAGGAATGGTGCTAGCATTACAGAAAATACCCCACCTTCCCTTAGCATCCTCTTGAGAACAAATACTGCATTAAGAACTGCTACTAATATTGATTGATTTGTATTTGAATGTGTGATGAGGAATGTGTTCTAGTGAGTCAAGCACCTATTTCAATATCAGAAAACAAAAAAATGGCACTTGACCTTCCCTGCTACCAATAATTGCATTATGTTGATCTACTGATTGCCAAAGTGCTCTTAAAATTAGAGGCAAACAATTACATTTTTTTTCTCTTAAAGGTTTTCTTCTTTCTCTCACATTTGCCTTAGCCTTATTTGCGGTGNGAAGAACTTTCTCCTCACCTCAAGCCTAAATTTCCCCTGGTGTAGCTTGAGGCTGTGTCCTCTTGTTCTGGTGCTGGCTGCCTGAGAGAAGAGAGCAACCTCCTCCTGGCTACAACCACCCCTCAGGTAGTTGTGGACAGCAATAAGGTCTGCCCTGAGCCTCCTCTTCTCCAGGCTAAACAATCCCAGCTCCCTCAGCCTCTCCTCTCCACCTCTATGAGGGTGGGCTGAAGAAATTTAACTGAAAGCTATCATAAACAACACAAACTAAGGATACCAACAGTGTTTTTTATTCAGAGCAAACACCCAAAAGGGGACGAATGCCCACATACAGACTCAACTTCCAAATAAGACCTGTATTGAGGCCCTCATTCATACTCACTGAAGGCACTGGAATGTGCCAGTGGCTTTAAGGGTTTTGAATCCAGATATTAGCTTTCCACAGAAGAGTTCCATTTAAGAATGCTTTCTACAGAAATTCATTAATGTGCCCTTTGGCATTCCTGGTAATAGCCTTAATCATACTGAATCCCTTTAGACTCACAGCTTTTGCAGGAATACCGCTGTAATTTAGCATTAGTAACAGACCTTTACTGGGAAGTGTTACCAATTTCTTGCTTGGTTGATGTTACTATTAGCAATATCTTGCTGTGACAATTGCCAGTGTAAAAGAAGTGCTATTTATAGATGGTATTACTTATGCAGCATGGGCTGCACGCACGTCCAAGCGTTTCGATAGGTGCTAAGGGACTGAAAAGGCAGCAGTGACAGACAGACATGCAGAAGTACACTTAAAAGCACTTTGGATGTAATGCAGAGTAACTTTTGCACATAGAGGCCTATATTTGAAATAATCAGAGACTTGAAAGAAGGTTTGAAGTTATGCTTGATTAAATCTGTGTTGTAAGCTTCTTGTATTCTTATATCATACTTAGGTCTTCTGGGTGCCGTTAAGTATTGCCAACCAACAAACTGTAATTTAATGCTTGGTTGGGCTAATACAAGCCTAGGCTGCTACTACCTAAACCATTCTATGATTCTATGATTCTATGATTCTCTGTGCATTCTGACTACAGTACACTGCAGTAATGAAGTTGGAAGGGGGTGGGAAAACAAATTGTCCCATGGGATAATAATTAATACTTATCAGTAAAATCAGGACCTCAAATGGCTTGTGCTAGAAATTATTGAGATCTATAAATTGTGAGTTTATTTCCTTCTAGGCTTTAGATAATTTCTTCAGGTTTTGCTTTTTTGTTTGATGGGTGTTGTAACAGACAGCTATGCAGGTCAGAAGTAGACAGCAGCAGAAGTGTAAGGTGGTATTTTAATCATAGAATCAAGCAGGTTGGAAGAGACCTCCAAGATCATCCAGTCCAACCTAGCACCTAGCCCTGTCCAATCAACCAGACCATGGCACTAAGTGCCTCACCCAGGCTTTTCTTGAACACCTCCAGGGACGGTGACTCCACCACCTGCCTGGGCAGCCCATTCCAATGCAAATCAGTCTCTCTGGGAAGAACTTCCTCCTAACATCCAGCCTAGAACCTCCCCTGGCACAACTTGAGACTGTGTCCCCTTGTTCTGCTGTTGATAGACTGGCAGCAGAGCCCAACCCCACCTGGCTACAGCCTCCCTTCAGGTAGTTGTAGACAGCAATGAGCTCTGCCCTGAGCCTCCTCTTCTGCAGGCTGCACACCCCCAGCTCCCTCAGCCTCTCCTCACAGGGCTGTGCTCCAGGCCCCTCACCAGCTTCATTGCCCTTCTCCGCACACGTTCCAGTACCTCAACATCTCTCTTGAATCCTTTTCTTCCCTCAAACACTTTGTCATAATCCTCCATACAGTCTTGTATTGGCATCACAGTATCACAGTATCACCAAGGTTGGAAGAGACCTCACAGATCACCAAGTCCAACCCTTTACCACAGAGCTCAAGGCTAGACCATGGCACCAAGTGCCACGTCCAATCCTGCCTTGAACAGCTCCAGGGACGGCGACTCCACCACCTCCCTGGGCAGCCCATTCCAGTAGCCAATGACTCTCTCAGTGAAGAACTTTCTCCTCACCTCAAGCCTAAACTTCCCCTGGCGCAGCCTGAGGCTGTGTCCTCTCGTTCTGGCGCTGGCCACCTGAGAGAAGAGAGCAACCTCCTCCTGGCCACAACCACCCCTCAGGTAGTTGTAGACAGCAATAAGGTCACCCCTGAGCCTCCTCTTCTCCAGGCTAAACAATCCCAGCTCCCTCAGCCTCTCCTCGTAGGGCTGTGCTCGAGGCCTCTCACCAGCCTCGTTGCCCTTCTCTGGATACACTCAAGCATCTCAATGTCCCTTCTAAACTGGGGGGCCCAGAACTGAACACAGTACTACACAGCGATTTCTTCTGCTAAATTTAGCAGCACAACTTTTGCTTCTCCCTGCCTCATGTTAAAAAAGAAAGTTTGGGGAGTGTAATATTTCTTTCCCTGAAAAGAATGACTTTCAGAAATTGTCATACCAAAGACATTCTGAGAGCTGTGAGTCACAGCATGAGTGAGTTCAGCCCTTTTTTTGTGCAGGTATACTGGCATGTGATTTTAGGATTAGTAAAATGTGGCTGTATTATTCATCATAAAAACACTCTGTGGGCTAATGGCGAGGCTATAATCTCTGAAAATCTGAACTCTAAAGAGAGATTGTGACCTGTGTGGAAGGGAGTGACAGGTGACTACATTTGGGTTGGTTTTTTTTAAAGGCTATTTTAAAAAAGTCACAAGCTTAAAATACTTTCTTGACATGCAAAAGACATGGAAATCAGACTTTCTAGACTCAAACGTGAAATAGCCATATTCAGGATCTGAAGCACACAGCCAGCCCCTGAGAAGCAGTGCTTCTGATGCCTTCTACACACCTTGCATGTTGTGTGTAGCATTGTCTGACTTCTTCATATTGATTTCTCTTTCCCTTCTGTCTCATTTTCTGGCTCTACCCTTGATCTCCCACAAGTCTTTTTCATCTCATGCTTCTGTCCTGTTCTTGCCTTCGACATTCTTTTGCTCTTTTTTTTTAGTTCAGAGCATGTTTATTCCCTCCCAGCTTATCTGTTCCTTCTGACTTACAGCTCATCGGATCATAGAATCATACAATTGTGGATTCAGTCAGGGTTGGAAGGGACCACAAGGATCATCTAGTTCCAAACCCCTTGCCATGGGCAGGGACACCCTACCCTAGATCAGGCTGGCCAGATCCCCATCCAGCCTTGTTGCAGAGCCCTGAGTAGCTTGCCACAGGAAACATGGTCAAGGCCCCACACAAATCAATGTGATCAAAGGCAAGGCCACATGGACTCCAGAGGATTCAACGTGAATTATGCCAGAGACCTTTATTGATCATTCGGCTCTCAATAAATACCCTCAGGGCCACAAGGCACATGCCTACACATTAGCATAATTAGTCAAGGACAACCCACTCATCAGCATAAACCACGCCTTGTTTTCCTCATTAACGAGGTGTCCATTATCTATCTCTTCTGAGATAAGGTAGCCAGCAGCTGGTGGGNCCCATTCCAGCCTCTCACCACTCTCATGCTCAACAACTTCCTCCTCACATCCAGGCTGAACCTATCCACCTCCAGCTTTGCTCCATTCCCCCCAGTCCTGTCACTCCCTGATAGCCTAAAAAGTCCCTCCCCAGCTTTTTTGTAGGTCCCCCTCAAATACTGCAAGGCCACAAGAAGGTCACCTGGGAGCCTCCTCTTCTCCAGACTGAACAGCCCCAACTTTTTCAGTCTGTCCTCATAGCAGAGCTGCTCCAGCCTTCTGAGCATCCTCATGACACTTCTCTGGACATGCTCCAACACATCCACATCCTTCTGGTAATGGGGGCTCCAGAACTGGATGCAGTACTGCAGGTGGGGTCTCAGCAGAGCGCAGTAGAGGGGGAGAATCACCTCCCTCACCCTACTGGCCACACTTCTCCTGATGCACTCAGGCTCTGGTTGGCTTTCTGGGCTGCAAGTGCACACTGCTGGCTCATGTTAAGCTTTTTGTCCACCAGCACCCCCAAGTTCTTGACACACACCACAGCCCCAGGCTATTCCTCTGAAAAGGAAGAATGAGTGGGTAGCAGTTAAAGCCAGCTATGCTGGTACTCAGCGTTAATACTGAAACATTTTCCCTCTTTATACAGCATTTACCTGCAATTGATAAGTATTACTGAAGAATTATCTTAGGGGCACATTTTAATGCTATTGATAAGAATTGTTGAAGAATTATCTTAGGGACACTTTTTAATGCTGTTGATGAGTATTACTGAAGAATTTTTAGGGACACATTTTGATGCTATTGTTAAGTATTGTTGAATAATTATCTTAGGGACACATTTTAATGCTATTGATGAGTATCATTGAAGAATTTTTAGGGACACATTTTGATGCTATTGTTAAGTATTGTTGAATGATTATCTTAGGGACACATTTTTATGCTATTGATAAATATTAGTGAAGAATTATCTCAGGGACACATTTTAATGCTATTGATGAGTATCANTATTGAGGAATTCTTAGGGGCACATTTTAATGCTATTGATAAGTATTTTTGAAGAATTATCTCAGGGGCACATTTTAATGCTATTGATAAATATTATTGAAGAATTAGGGACACATTTTAATGCTATTGATAAGTATTATTGAAGAATTATCTTAGGGACACATTTTAATGCTACTGATAAATATTAGTGAAGAATTATCTCAGGGACACATTTTGATGCTGTTGATAAATATTGAAGATATTGAAGAATCTTAGGGGCTCATTTTAATGCTATTGATAGGTATTGTTGAA
>WAAF01003929.1:0-12979 GCA_013400475.1 Tricholaema leucomelas | reverse complement strand
TCCAGGTAAATGACATCAGTTGCTCGCCCCTAATTCCTAAGTTTATTTTTCAAATCAAACAGCTGAAATCCTGGAGCTGCTGAATAATGAAAACAATTACTTTGAGTAAAAAAACAATAATTTAATGTATGCTAAAATTGTCAGATTACTTCTTAAATAACTAGTAATATATTTAAAAAACAGAAATGCAATTTCCCATATTTGTCAAAACACATAAGGTTTCTTACATTTGTCCAAAAGTATTAACATTTACACACAGCTATAAACAGATTGGAAGAATCTATGTACTTCACTAACATGATAGTGCATCTAAAACTGAGAAGACACTGGAAGGCTGTGTGTGCAAGATCTGGACAGGTTGGAGAGGTGAGCAAAGGGGAACCCAATGAGGTTTAACAAGAATAAGCATAGAGTCACGGGAGGAACAACACCATGCACCAGTACAGGTTAGGTCTTGACCTAACGGAAAGCAGCTCCATAGAGAAGAGTGTGTCCAACAGATCAAGGAAGATTTTCTCCCCCCTCTATCTCTAGTGAGACCACATCTGCAATATTGTGTCCAGCTCTGGCCTCCCTAGGTCAAGAGGGAAGGTGTATCCATTTCATTCTGTGTAAACTCTATCTTTATTTTTTTTAATTTCATCTTATAGCCACTTTCTGGCTCTAAGTCTCACACTATCCCGGCCTGCAGGGTCTGTTTCAGCACCTTCCTCTTGACATTGATTCCACCTCATCTGATCCCTTGTCAAGAAAACAAACTATTTGCTGCCTTATTAAGGCAAATATCTCGCATCTGTCCATTTTTATCCTCACTACTGGGACAGGGATTGTAATAAAGGTTATAGACTAGTTTATCTTTGAATTGAAAAGTGCAGGCCAGATATATGTCTATTCAGTAGTACAACTAGGTAATTCCTTGAAAGTTTCCTGTAGCATTCAGATGTGTTAGTGTACAATACATGTTTCTTACAAAGGCTTCTTCCTTCATTTCTATTCCACATTACAGAAGCAAGAAATTGAGCAGATACCACCTTATTTAGGAAGACTGTAGGAGGAACAAGGGAATGATGAGCATTGAAGCTCACTTAATAAGTTAGTGCAACGGTCTTGCATGTAATTAAGGATAATTGAGAGGATATTTAAGTTTTCAGCCTGTTTTATAAGGAACAATAGGGAAATAAAGTATATTAAGTTAGCAGGAAAAAAAAGTAACAGGCACATCAGTGTAAGTGAACATTAATGAGGTAGCTTGCACAGATAAATTTGGATAAGCCAAGAGAAGCAGAAAGGAGCAGTGTGCAGAACAGCTTTTAAAGCTTATGAAGGGAATCCAGATTTAGTTATAAGGCAAGGCAAAGCAGAAGTTTCAAGCAAACAGCGAATGCATCAGAACAAGATACACAATACTCACATGAGTGAAATGGATTACTGAGAGCAGGACAACAATAAAGAAGGTAGCGGTGCTATAGGAGTACAATACTGGTTATGAATATACCGCATTTTCCATTTTCAATGTTGCATCACAGGCAGTATTTACAGGATAGCATCTTGAGAAGTTTTCTATTTAATGGTTAGTTCCCTACCCTGGGATTACTAATAAATAGGAGAAGCCCATCTGTTCAAGGCAGTGATGAGGATTCTTTCCATTGTTTCTCTGAAAGTTAAAACAGCAAATTATTAACATTAAAATGAAATTTTCGATAGCTCTCTTGTCCCTTGATTAGAAGGCCAAGAACAAAGAAAATAGGGGGAAAAAAAGAAAAGAAAAAAATATGTGTAAATCCCAAATCTATACACTGTATAGTGATACATTATCCCAAAATTATTGGAATTACTACCTAAACAAAAGGAAGGAGGAATATTTGGCTCCTTTAAAAGACTTTGCTGCACAATAAGTTTTCACAAGAAACCCAGAAAAGACAGAAAATAAGGAGGCTTTTTCATCCCTGACTGTGAAAAAGTCAAAAATTCACTCCCAAATTGTATATCCTGATTTACTTAGATTAAACTGTATAAGCACTCTAATATGAATATACAATGAGGATAAGCATGTAAAATTGTTTGGCTCCCCATTATGGTACACATACACAAGGAAATTTTATTTGATGCATAAAGTGCAAGACGATATCTGAAGTTTGAGTCTGTAAACTACCCAATCTCATTGCTATTCCTTTTCTCATCAGAGAATTTAACAGCAAATCCTAGTTATAAGCTAAGCATAGCAAGAGTTTCTTGAAAATAACACATTTTACATTTTTCTTAATACTGCTGTGAAAAATATATTTGCTAACAAATCTCAACTTCTTCCCAGAAAGATTTCCCTCCTTTCAAATAAATACTTCTGCTCTTTGTAAAGAAACAATCCCTCCAACGTACAGCACTTACAAGTTAGTGTGAGAGAAGTCGGGTCAAGCTTTAATCTGTCACATTCAGATGTTCGAGGATTAAATGTATCATCTTCATCGTAAATATTCTGACGTAAAACATTCCGTATAAAGTCTGGGTTCATTGTGTTTTCCATAAATCCCTCTGTTGATGGTGGCACAGAAAACTCTAGCTGATAAAATACAGTGGAGGTTTCATTGCTGAAAAACAAAGTCAAGTATGCACGTTTTTAAGTCCCTGATGGATCTTTTCTTTTTTGACAAGATTGATTTTTCCTACCAATGCTGGCATGGATTTTTGTTAAAGTGGATTTAAAGAAAGGCATTACAAAAGAAAACTGCCTTCAAAGATTTGTTTCCTCCTCCTTTCTCAGAACACCTCTGGATCTTACAGTAACTGGGCAAAAACCTGAGGTTATCCTGAGGCACGTTTTCAAATGCACAAAGGTTAATTGGACATGTGTTCTAGTGGGGTGAAGTCTTCAGCGCTCGTGTATTTCCTTTGCAAGTATACAACGGTAAGACGTGAACCAATATCTTATGCATAGGCTAGATGGAAACCTGCAGAAAGATTTGCTCTCCTGATGGAAGTGCCTGGGGCTACACAGCTGCACTTCTAACTTCGCTCTGCAATGGATTATACAGATCACTTAACTGGAATACATCTCTGGAAATTTCACTGTTTGTGGTCTACCAAGTCCACTTGCTACAATTCAACAATTGCATTTTGTATTCACAGAATTAAAAAACATTTAAGAAGTAGCTGGATGGGGGAAAAGAAAAGGAGACAGACAGAGACAAAGAGGCAGAGAGAGGCAGTTAGTCAATATGTATGTGGAACTGCAGCTTTGTATTTGACGATAGCAGTGCAGGAGAGCATGTTCCCAGAGTGCCCTCAGGACTACTCATTTCTGCAGCCCAAACAGACTTTTCCTCTGTCCTTGCTCTCTCAAGAAACTTTGTAGATCTACTCCCTTTGATTTTCTCCTGTCTTTCTAAACCCTTTTATAATAGCTTTTTTTTCTCCAGAAGTCCTTGTGGAAGCTTTTTGATGGCCTTCCCCTTCCTCTCTGCTATTTCTCCGTGATCTTTGTGCCCCACTTTTCCCTTGTCATGAACTTGTGTTATCTTTGTAGACAAAAACTCTGTAGTCACAAACAAAGCACACTTCTTAGCCTTCCTCCAGTGACAGTTTCTGCTGACAGTAAGATCCATTTCCTGTTCCAGTTTGAAGCTTTCTGTTGCCTCTGCAATGTAGGTCTGGATGTTTTTTCCCTTCTTACCACCGCTGCCACAATTCTGGCTCTATCAGCCTTTAGTGGATCAGCTTCTCCTTTATGTGCACATATCTCCCACCTACGCTAGCCTAGCCACCATTCTGCCACCTGCTCTGCCTTTCTCTCCTGCTCCCCTGGTCTCTTCAACGTGCTGCTGCTTTAAGACTTGTTTCGGTTGTCAAAAATAAACTGAAAAGTGACCCAGGCAAAACAGCAATGCAATATCACTGTTTGGGCTCTCACAACTCATGCTTTTAGCTCTTTTAGGAGCAAAAGAGTTGTCCCCTCCCCAAGAACCCTGTTTTATTTAAGGCTATTTAGATCATGCCAGTCTAAAGTGGCTCCAGCAGCAAATTTTAATTTAATAAATATGGATTCATTTAATAAGTATCCTCATTTAATAAATAGCCTTGAATAGAATTATAGAGTGGTAGGGGTTGGAAGAGACCTCTGGAGATCAAGTCAAATCCCTCTGCCAAGGCAGGATCACCTAGGGAGGTTGCACATGAACATGTCCAGGTAGGTCTTGAAAGTCTCTAGGGAAGAAGACTCCACAACCCCTCTCGGCAGCCTGTTTCAGTGTTCCATTGCCCTTGCAGTAAAGTTTCTCCTCACACTGAGGAGGAACTTCCTGTCTTCCAGTTTGTATGTGTGGCCTTTTGTCTTTTCACAGGGCACCACTGAAAAGAGGCTGGATTCTTCTGACAACTACCTTTCAGATATTTGTAAACATTAATAAGATGCCATCTTGGTCTTCTCCCCCAGAATAAACAACCCTCATTCTCCCAGCCCTTCCTAATGAGACTATTTCTTTAATCATCCTTGTAACCCTCCATTGGACTCTCTTTAGTACTTCCCTGTCCCTCTTAACCTAGGTAGCCCATAACTGGACACAATACTGCAGACATGGTCTCACTAGGGCAGAATAGAGGGAGAGGAAAATCTTCCTTGATCTGTTGGACACACTCTTCTCTATGGAGCTGCTTTCCATTAGGTCAAGACCTAACCTGTACTGGTGCATGGTGTTGTTCCTCCCCTGACTCTACACTTATTCTTGTTAAACCTCATTCAGTTCCCCTTTGCCCACCTCTCCAATCTGTCCAGATCTTGCACAGCCTTCCAGTGTCTTCTCAGTTTTGTATCAGCAGTAAGCTTGCTGAGGATACACTCTACCCTGTGTGTTGAATAAGACTGTATGCAGTACTGACCCTTGCTGAGCACCACTATTTACAGATCTCCACACCACTGATCATGAGCCTCTGAGCTCTATCCATCTCACCAACCACTCTTCTAACACACACTTCCTGAGCTTACCTATGGGGATGCAAGGCAGTGTCAAAAGCCTTACTAAAGTGAAGGTACAGGGCATTCACTGCTCTCCCTGTATCTATCCATTCAGTCACACCATCATAGCAGGCTATCAGATCCATGAAACATGATTTCCTCTTGGTAAATCCATGCTGCCTACTCCTGATAGCCTTCTTTTCTTCCACATGCTTATAGATGACCTCCAAATTGAGCTGCTCCATCACCTTTCCAGGCATGGAGGTAAAGCTGATTGGTCTCTATATGTTCATTGGTGGCTTTTCTTTGAATCACTGACAAGTCACCAACAGCCACAAAATATTACTGCTATTTTATATTATTAATAGTACTTGCCATTTACACCAGAAGATCCTTCATTCAATTCAGCTATATATGTAGCTTTTCCCCAAACAACTTGTTTTTCAGTGACTTAAATGTTGCACATACTTACACAGGCACATGTCTCTCATCAAAAGTCTAGAATTTTCTGATAATTTTGGTGGCAGAAATTTCTTACCTGAAATGAACCGCCTGAGCTGACCTAAAGTAGCGTCCTAAAGCTGGAGATGAACTGTAGACATCTGTTAGCTTGGGGAGAAAAAAGAAAAAGAAAAAATACATTCTCCTATTCATCTTCTCTTGTCCTCCTAAAAGTACAGCAAATCATTCTTAAAAGCTATTTCAAGGGGTTTAAACACAGGTGTCGAAGATCAGATATCAACAAATATGTGCCCTGGAAAAGGTACACAACCCCTTTGAACTTCTGCATCTGTGTATTACTGTAGTGCAGTGGAGGCATTTGGGGTGAACTAAAATAATAATGTCACTAGAGAAGGGTGACAAAGCTGGTGATAGGCCTGGAACACAAACCCTATGAGGAGAGGCTGAGGGAGCTGGGGGTGTGCAGCCTGCAGAAGAGGAGGCTCAGGAGTGACCTCATTGCTGTCTACAACTACCTGAAGGGAGGCTCTAGACAGGTGGGATTGGGCTCTTCAGCCAGGCAACCAGCAACAGAACAAGGGGACACAGTCTGAAGTTGTGCCAGGGCAGGTCTAGGCTGGATTTTAGGAGGAAGTTCTTTACGAATAGTGTGATTTGCCATTGGAATGGGCTGCCCAGGGAGGTGGTGGAGTCCCTGGAGGTGTTGAAGCAAAGCCTGGATGAGGCACTTAGTGCCATGGTCTGGTTGATTGGAAAGGGCTGGGTGCTAAGTTGGACTGGACGATCTTGGAGGTCTCTTCCAACCTGGTTGATTCTATGTTGCCATGTGCAATTCATGTTGTTTGGCTTAGGTTTTTATTAGTAACAAAAAGCCCTTCTACTCTTACTTGGTAGGGGAACGAGTCTCACCACTCAACCTGTTTTTCTACAGTAAGTTTAAATAAGCATTGCCATGCCTGCTAAGCCTATTTCAGCCATAACTCACAGCTCAGTGGAAATGTCAGGTTATTATCATGTACCTACAGGATAATGGCACAAACAGGATTTTTAGGCAGCACTGGGTTTAGGTGACCTTCACAGGCCTCTCCTAACCTAAATTATTCAATGATTCTAAGGAAAAGATGAAGACTGTGTCCCAGCCATTACTTAAATTTGTGAAAAAAAATCAATCAGGTGTCTTTTTCTTTTTTCAATTGGTGTACATTATACTAGAATGAATCCAATTTTGTTTCATGTACTTACAAATTTGCAGATGAACAAGTTGCTACACAGAGAAACAGAAATTTCTTAAAAACAAAAACACTGAATCAAGTAAAATGAGCTTTGCCAGGAAACATATGAACACATACCCTCTTAGTAATGTCTTCAAAGAAGAGATGTGGGAGACCACACATTAATTCCAGTGTTCCCAAAAAACTGCAACAATTTCTACTATTTAGTAGTGTCTCAGGATCCCAATAGTCATCTTCATCTGTGTAAACATCTAATATTAAAAAAAAAATGAAATAAAAAAGCTCCGGTTAGCAGAAGTATTAAAAAAACCCAACCTTCTGGCTTTCTCCAGGGTGGTCTTCTCACAAATCTTCTATGTAATGACTGACTGAGAGCAACAGAAAGAAAGTGTAAATCACCTAAAATGACAGCATGTGGAGGTCAATCGCTCACCCTAATTAACAGAAGTCATCTGCTTTGGAAGGCACTGACACCACATGAAGGGAACTAAGTGATCTATTGCACTTGTTGCAAAGTTACAGGTATCATTTCCAATTGTTCTTGCAGCATTTTCTCACTTATTTTCAGATTGGAATTACCATCCGGTCAGGATACAAGCTGCTTGCTGCCTGCTAAAAAGTGTTCGCTCAGCACACCACCTGCTGCAGGCAGCATCCCAGTTCCTTTCACTGTTTAAGGGAGGATGCAACTGTTCAATTTCTGTTATATGACCTTGTACATATTGTATATTGCTATTAGTGTAGGAACCAAAAGTGAGATACTTACCAGAATAAAGAATTAAGCTGATAAGAATGACCAGGAAGAACACTAGAAAAATTGTAGTAATAGCCATCCAGAGTTTACACTTCCAGAAAACTACATTCCTGCATGATTTACAGTGATTTCTCTCCTAGGAAAGGGCATATGGATTGGTATAGTTACTATAAAAGGAAAAGGCATATGGATTAGTGAAATATGGCAGGAAAAAAATGTTAAAGCATGCCTCTACTGTCATATTTATAAACAAAACCTCCCATATAGATAGGAGACCCTCACTGGTAAGCAATGTCCTGCAGCTGGGGTTCCCACCTACTGCAGGTGTGAATGAAGACCTGCAGAAGGCAAAGGATATTCAAAGTCAGGCTACTGCTTGAAAGAGATGGTATTACCCAGCTGTGCAAAACTTTCGACTCCTAAACTGCTTATAATGCTAAGGTGCTACAAAGGTGCTTTGATGGCTTCCACACTTTTTTCCCCAACTACATCAATTTGATTTTAATGTTCCATAAGCTGTCCTTTAAATGTTCACCATCTCACCAAAACAAACAAGGTGTCTGTGGAGGAATTTCCAGAATCAGCTCTGCAATGTTGATATCAATCTGTGTAGCTCCTGGATGCCAGCACCCAAAGCAAATGGACTGACACTCATTAGATACTACTGCATTTAAAATACCATAAAATAATTGAGACTTTTGCATCTGACTCTTTTTTCTTCAGCAGACTGGAGAATTGAAGGCTGTGAAATACATTTAACATACAATTAATCAGAAATCTCACCTCTTCTAGGAGAACACAAGGAAACTCTCTTTGGATCACACTTGCATATTCATTTAATTTTTAGTAAGATTTAAAACCATGTAATAAATTAGTCTTTTAATTAGTTATCCTATCAGTACTAATATTAAAAGAAAAACCCAAAAGCTTAGGTGATATAGCAAAACAAAAAAACTCCAACTTTTTTCCCACATCCAAATGATTGAAGGAAGGTGTGCTAGTTTGAAGCTAGCTAGAATGTTTTGGTGAGAAGAACTAGATTACAGGCTGTGAAAGACAAACAAAGGTGATGTCTACTTCACTCATAGGCTTGCTGAGAGGTATAAGAACAAGAATCCAAACATAGATGAGGCACTTCTTCTGCTTGGGAGCTCTGAGCTGCACTTCTCTCTAGCCTCTCTGCCATCTCTCTGATTAACCCACTTTTCTTGCTAAGCCCCTGGCCGAACCTCCATTCTTACTTGGGACTGGGGTAAGGCTGAGAGCGGTGGGAGAAGGTGGAAGGGCCATTGGGAGCCCCTCCTGGGGACTCAGGTTTCTGGGAGGGCTGTTGTGTTTCTGTATGACCTTTTACCTTGTATATTTCTGTATATAACTGTATATACTGTAAATATCTGCTTGTATATTCTGCTAGGCTGTAAATATAAGCTTCATTCAAATTTCCAGAGCTGGCTGAGTCTGGGTGATTTCCAGAGTGTGTGGGGGGGTGGGTAACACCCAAACCACTACAGAAGGCAATGAATTAATAAGTAGACTACGTAGTCTTTTTAATCCCTCCTCCTGTACCACAAATCCAGCAGTACAGTCCATGTTCATCAATGCCACATAAGAAAGAGCACATGATGTAGGCTGTCTGGGTCATACAAGTGCAAGTTGTCAGTAGCCAGCTGCTGGGTGGAGGCACTAACCTAGGTTACTTCCCTTTACTCTTTGAACTAAGAACCCAGAATAATAGAAAGCCTTTCACCGAATTTAACTGACATCTACCAGCTGGCTTAAAGGGCTTTGGAGCATGGCAGATGAACAGAAAGAGAAAACATACACCCAAGGAAAGATCTTACAAGAGTCGTTTCTCCAGGAGCAGAGGCAGAGAAAAGTACAGTTCTCTCTGTAGACATCTCTAGAAACATATAAAACTTTGTTTTGATAGATAATGAAAGGCAAAGGTTTTGCTAACAGCATGATTTCAGTTGTGATCATTGTATTTGGTTTAGCCGAGCTGGAGTTAATTCTCCTGAGAGCATCTTTCTAGCGCCATTTTGCAGCGCCGCAGCTGGGTATTGATAACACACCAGTGTTTTGGCTAACTGCTGAACGAGTGCACAGGCTGTGCTTTTCCAACATTTCTCTACCCCAAGTGTACACTGAAGGGTGGGCAAGATCTTGAGAAGTAGATAATAACATCTCTGATTGCTTTTGCTTCCATGCACAGTCCTTGCTTGTGTTTTTCATTATTAAAATTGCTTATATCTTATTACAGGCCTTTTGTTATATTATCCCCCTCTCCCCTCTTCATCTAAGAAGAGGAGTGATAAGAGTGGTTTTGGTGAGCATTTGGCCCCCAGCCAAGGCTAAACCACCACAATCATGTTTACAGATATATTTTGATTTTGATTTTTACATTTATTAGAAGATTGAAGCTTCAGTCTAATATTGACATTAGTGTATCATTTTGTATCTGAAAAAGAAAAAAAAAAAGCCTAGCACTATAAATCAACCAGTGCAACAGCAGTTGAGAAATATTGCCATCAAGGCCAAAGTCTGATTGAGACACATATTTAGATCATTACAAAAGCATAATTCCTAGTCACACAGAGCAAACTGGCTTGATCTCAAGCAAATGCTCAGCTCCCCAACTACCTCAACACCCTCTGGATGCTGCGAGACTGCTGAGAGGGAGAAACAGCAGAGAAAAATCTTTCTCCAGTGGGCATGGTAGTTACTGATTAACTTGCCACTCAAGTAGGAAGCAGAGCACGATAATTGTCCAGCAGTCTCTGTAAGATAGGAAGCCACTTGCCAGAATCAGCAGAAGCAGAACCCAAATAAAAACTCAGTTCTGGAAAGAATACCAGAAATTTAAGGGTAAAGTTTCTCAACATAGCCAAATAGCTCTCACTCACACTCCTGCCCCTCCTCCATCCTCTTCTATTTTCCCTCTTTGCACATTCCTAGAATTTGTTTGATTCTGCAGCAAGCGTATACAGCTTACCAGGCAAGGAACATCACTGATACAGTAGAGTAACTGAGGGTTTTAGTTATGCAGTGAAATGAAGAAGCCCACAGAGCTGATAATCTGAGTTTGTACAAGGAAACAGTCATTGGTGCCAGGAGCAGGGAGGGGTGGTGTGACTAAAACAAATGAGCTCTCAGGAGCACAGAACTATCTCTATAGAAAATCACAGAAATCACAGATAGTCCCTCTGCTCATGAGTAAGGAATGAAAATCACTGTACGACAGCCACCTGTAAGTGTGTATTAATCCTCTGTCAGCATTAGGGCATTCCATATCTTTAAGCTGGGACCTCCCTCTCCTCAGGACTCACATGCTGGTCTTGAATGAGGTTTTGGAGCATATTATTCATACAGATTCATAATTTTTAGCAACTGCAAATTACTCAAAGATAAAAAGAGTGTGTATCCAGCATGATCTGTAGCAGGACGTCCTATTTTTGTTTTGGCAGTGCTATTTTCTCATTAATTTGCTTTGAATGAAAGGCTGGTTTTAATATGGATTACACCTTTTCTCCTTTCTGGTTTTGAACCCAATCCCACTGACAGCACATGAAAACAGAAAGCAAAACACAGCAGTACCAATTACGACTTAATTTTCTAAGTTCACAAATGGCCATTTGAGGTAGATTTCTAGCTCAGACATAAAAATATTCTGAATAGAGAAACTCAGAAGCTCTGAGGGGAGAGGTGAACATTCTAGGGACAGGCCATATAATGGCAACAATAGTAAATTAATATAATTTCCTGTAGCATCAAGAGCTTTATGTGTGGAAGCACAGCTTGGACCTTCCCCTTGCTTGCCGCTTCAGCTCTGCGGGCTGTTTTCCCCCGCTGCTGTTTTGGCTGCTGCTGCTTTTGCTGCTTCGCCGCCGCTTGACCCCTTCCCCATCTTCCTTCAGGTTATTGTATTTCTCTAGCAGTTCATTTCTCGTTATACTGTTATATTTAATCTATAGGAAATACAAATTAATTTTCCCCTAACTTTCCGTGTTGTAGTGAGTTTATTCTATCGGAGGAGGGATTCAGCCTAACCCAGGACGTTAATTTTTGCTTTTGCTGCTTCGCCGCCGCTTGACCCCTTGCTTGGTAACGGAAACAAGCGGTGCTAAGGCAGGAGCAGCGGAATTAGTAGGCTCGATGGCATTAGCGGGCTCGCCCTCCGAGACCCCGGAGCGTGGCTGTGAGGACAGGAGACAGCGGCAGCCAGTTCAGCTCTGGGCGCTTGGTTTTGGCTTTTCTTTCCCTTCTCTTTAGGCGACAAGGCGCTACCCGCTCCGGAGCTCCTGACGAGAGGAGGAGGCGCGGCAGGCTCGAGTTGCTGAGCGCAGTGACGTTGCTGGGGGAGGGGTTGCCGCGGAAACCGCGCCGCAGCCAAACAGACCCCGGCGTGTGGCTGTGAAGAGAGGAGGCAGCGCCTCAGGCCAGCCATCAAAACCAATCCTAAAAAGGAACCTCCAAGGGTCATTGTTATAGGAGACTCCCTACTGCACGGAGCAAAGGGCCCGATATGCAGACCAAACCCACTTCATAGAGTGGTCTGCAGCCTCCCCGGTGCGCAGGTAAGAGACCCAACCTCGTGAGTCCTTCAGACTACTACCCACTACTGGTCTTTCAAGTGGGTAGCGACGATGCAACAATGAGAGGCTCACAATCAATTAAGAGACTTCAGGACCTTAGGGCAGCTGCTAAAGGGATCGGGAGTGCAAGTTATGTTCTCCTCTATCCCTCTAACATCAGCAATGGACGAGGGAACTTGTATGAAGAGCCAACAGCTCAATTCATGGCTCTGGGGCTGGTGTCATCAACAGGGGTTCGGGTTCTACANGTGCTGCTGGGATGCCATGACATAGTGGCTATTACTGAAACTTGGTGGGATGATTCCCATGACTGGAATGTAGGGATAGATGGGTACCAGCCCTTTAGGAAGGACAGGCAGGGAAGGAGAGGAGAAGGCATTGTTCTCTATATCAGTGACCAGCTAGAATCAGTGGAGCTCCACTTGGGGAAGGATACTGAGCTGATTGAGAGCATATGGGTTAAAATTAAAGGGAAGACAGGGGAGGGTGATGTTACAGTAGGGGTCCGCTACAGGCCACCTGACCAGCAGGACCAAACAGATGAGGCCCTTCACAGGCAAATAGAAGCGGCTTCCAGGTCACAAGTCCTGATCCTCATGAGGGATTTCAACCACCCGGACATCTGCTGGAGGGACAAGACAGCAAGGCATCAGCAATCCAGGATGTTCCTGGATTGCATAGATGACAACTTCCTCTTCCAAATGGTAGAGGAACCAACAAGAAAAGGTGCTATGGTGGACTATACAGCACCAACAGGGAAGGGCTGGTGACTGATGTGAGGCTCAGGGACAGCCTTGGCTGCAGTGACTATGACGCAGTTGAATTTCAGACCCTCAGGGCAACCACGAGGACATATTCTAAGCTTACAACCCTGGACTTTAGGTGTGTAGACTTTGATGGCTTCAAGGATCTGCTGACCAAAGTACCATGGGACCAAGCCCTAGTGGGAAGAGGGGCCGGACTGCTGGTCACTGTTCAAGGATCAACTCCTCTG
>WAAF01003928.1:146631-158608 GCA_013400475.1 Tricholaema leucomelas | reverse complement strand
TTCAAGCATCTCAATGTCCTTCTTAAATTGAGGGACCCAGAACTGGACACAGTACTCAAGGTGTGGTCTAAGCAGTGCAGAGTACAGGGGCAGAATGACCTCCCTGCTCCTGCTGGCCACACCATTCCTGATGCAGGCCAGGATGCCATTGGCTCTCTTGGCCACCTGGACACACTGCTGGCTCATGTTCAGGCAGGTATCCATCAGCACCCCCAGATCCCTCTCTGTCTGGCTGCTCTCCAGCCACTCCGACCCCAGCCTGTATCTCTGCATGGGGTTGTTGTGGCCAAAGTGCAGCACCCTGCACTTGGAGCCATTGAATGCCATCCCCTTGGACTCTGCCCATCTGTCCAGGCGGTCAAGGTCCCGCTGCAGAGCCCTTCTGCCCTCCAGCCCAGCCACATCTGCCCCCAGCCAAGATGCCTCTTGCAGTTTTTGTTCCTTGTGCAAGCCTCAGCTTGTATTTCCAAAACATGTTTTTTTTTAATCTGGACAAGTTTAGAGTTTGAGGAAGTAATGGGATATAATTTACTTCTCATCATTCTCTGCTGAAAGTTCCTGAATTATTCAAAATTCAGCCTAAAAATACCCAAACAAAACCACCACCACCACCACCAAAAAGCCACACACACACACACCAAAAGTGATACTGAATTAATTAAAAAATAAGCCCAATGTTGTATCATTGAAGTCCATGTCTGTTTGGTATACTGATAAGAAAGTGTGATGGTTTGGGTGTTACCCACCCCCCCACACACTTAAGAAAATCACCCAGACTAGGCTCAGTCGAACTGGAAATTGAATGAAGCTTTATATTTACAGCTTAGCACAATGTACAAGCAGATGTTTACAGTATGTACAGAAATATGCAAGTTAAAAAGTAATACAGAAACACAATACCCCTCTCAGAAACCTGAGTTCCCAGGAGGGGCTCCCAACCACCTTTGCTCCTTCCTCTCACCCCTCTACCTTGACCCAGTCTTTGCCTTACATTTAAGGTTGTTTGGGGGTTCAGCCAGGGGTGTTAGAAAGCAGATGGATTAGTCAGGCAGGTTAGAGAGAGAAGTGCAGTCCAAAATGCCTAGAAAGAGACTCTGTTATCTGTGTTTATGTTCTTGTTCTTATACATCTCAGCAAGCCTATGAGTGAAGTAGACATCACCATTGTTTCCTTTTCACAGCCTGTAACCTAATTCTTCGTGGAGAGCCACGAAGATGATCAGAGGGCTGGAGCACCTCTGCTATGAGGACAGGCTGAGAGAGTTGGGGCTCTTCAGCCTGGAGAGGAGAAGGCTTCGAGGAGACCTTATAGTGGCCTTCCAGTATCTGAAGGGAGCCTACAGGAAAGCTGGGGAGGGACTATTTACACGGTCTAGTAATGTTAGGACGAGGGGGAATGGGTTTAAGCTGGAAGAGGGGAGATTTAGACTGGATGTTAGGAGGAAGTTCTTTACAGTGAGGGTGGTAAGGCACTGGAACGGGTTGCCCAGGGAGGTTGTGGATGCTTCCTCCCTGGAGGTGTTTAAGGTCAGGCTGGATGAGGCCTTGGGCGAGCTGCTCTAGTGGGAGGTGTCCCTGCCTGTGGCAGGGGGTTGGAGCTGGATGATCCTTGAGGTCCCTTCCAACCTAAACCATTCTATGATTCTATGATTCTATGATTCTTCTCACCAAAATATCCCAGCTAGGCTCAAACTAGCACAGAAAGATTGCAAGCACATAAATAATCACCCATTAAGCCACCCTAACTTCACATCCTAAAGTGCTCTTAAAAGCTGAATAGATGCTGCTACACTCAAATAGACACTGCTATATTTATTTGCAGGTAAGGAAGTCAAGGAAGAGATTAGTTACCTTACCAAAGTTCATGCAAATGTCAATGGCAGGAACTGGCCTCCTGATTGTCCTGTCTAATTTGGTACCTGTGGGACCATGCTTTAGTCATCAGCACTGTTTTCAACTCTGCTTTTTAACCTTGCGTCTAAGTCGTTTGAACGCCTTTCATGCGAAGATATATGGGAAATCTACACATTGCAAAAACCCAGCAGGGCAGTTAATGTTTGTAAGGTGCACAGATACAGTGGTTAAAAATAAAGACAATGGAAAATACAGCCTGTCTGCCTGGACTGGTTCTTCCCCTCACACACAGCACACCACAAACAGCCAATACCTGGAGAATCATAGAATCATAGAATGGTTTAGGTTGGAAGGGACCTCAAGGATCATCCAGCTCCAACCCCCTGCCATAGGCAGGGACACCTCCCACTAGAGCAGGCTGAACAAGTTAGATAAAGTGATATGGCCCAGATCTAATTCTTTCCTCAGACCTATATCTGCAGATTTTGCCACATCTCAGCAGAAATAACACAATGATGTCTACAAATGGAAAATTATAGAAGAAGAGGCATTGTCCCTGGAGCTGTTCAAGGCAGGATTGGAAGTGGCACTTGGTGCCATGGTCTAGCCTTGAGCTCTGTGGTAACAGGTTGGACTTGATGATCTATGAGGTCTCTTCCAACCTTGGTGATACTGTGATACTGTGATACAGTGCAAGATTGAGGTATCTGGTTTTAATCACATTTTATTTTTACAGCTCCAAACTACTACGTGGCAAAAATTCTACATGATTTTTGTCAAATATTGGGGAAATCATCATCAGAAGTCATACATAATCTCACACAAAACTTGAGTAAATGCAATAGGAAGATCCCTAGAATCATAGAATCAACCAGTTTGGAAGGGACCTCCAAGATCATCCAGTCCAACCTAGCACCCAGCCCTAGCCAATCAACTAGACCATGGCACTAAGTGCCTCATCCAGGCTTTTCTTGAACACCTCCAGGGATGGCAACTCCACCACCTCCCTGGGCAGCCCATTCCAATGCCAATCACTCTCTCTGGGAAGAACTTCCTCCTAACATCCAGCCTATACTACCCCTGGCACAACTTGAGACTGTGTCCCCTTGTTCTATTGCTGGTTGTCTGGGAGAAGAGACTCTCCTCTGCTTCACACAAGTCCATTTAGTTTCTCAGATTCTCAGAAACATCTATTTTCAGTGGAAATCTCTAATATTGACTGTTTCTATAGTCTAAACCAAATTAAGGCCTCAAAATTATTCCAGGGTAAAATTCCGGGTTGCAAGCCTGGACAAAGGACCTGCTACTAAAGACACTCCATCGCTTGCTTTTAATTCACAGACTAAAAAAATAGTAGGAATTTAGTGCTTTATCCTGGGTGCTTATGCCTGAATGCTGATCAGGGCCTCTGGTTTTCTGAGACACACAAAAGAGGAAGAAAAGCTGTAACTCTGAAGCTAATTTCTTGTTCATAGTAGTGCTCTAAGGTTCACGACAGAGTCACAAGGGTTAGCACTGAGAAGTGGTTTTCATACTAACTTTTCTCTTTCCATATCTTTTCCTCCTCTAGAAAAAGATGAGAAGAGAACAAACATTTCACAGGCACAGGTAAGTGATTTTTTTTGTTAAGATACTGGCTTTAAAAGTAGGTCTGTTTTTAAAAACTGCTTTGAAACTCATTGATTCATCCTAGGTAGTGTTCTTATTTACTTTATCACACCACTTTTGGTAACCTAGCCTTTTAAGAATAGATGCTTTTCAACCAGGACTTGGACACAGCTGTGCTGTGGCTCAGCTCTGCCAGCTCTCCATTCTCCCTGTAGCAGCAAAGTGGGAAAGGCAATTTCTGTCTTGCTGCCATACACAGGCAAATAATAGTAAAGGTAGCCCAAGGTGATCCTGCCAGGTCAGGTCACCCAGCATCGCTTTGGCTCTACAGATCACTGCTGGTCTACAAAAGTCTTGCAAATTCCTCTTTCCTCTTCCCATCATCTTCCAAGCTCACAGCAGGAAGCACATTGATCTTTGCACAAGACTTAAAAGTCAGCTTCTTCAATCTCATTTTCTAACCTCCTGCAATTCACTTCTCTCTTTCTCCTTCTCCCATTGCTGAGAAGCAGGCAGTGCTTTAAATAGCAGTAGGGAGGTATTGATTGGTTCAAATTTGGACTCACATACAGACTTACAAAGGTTTACTAGGGCGAGAATCAACGACCTATCCCACTATGTCTATAAATAGTTTTCTTTTTCAGAAGAAGACCATATTTTATTTATAAAGGTTATCATCCCATCCACTGTGATAAAGCAATGAGATCAGCTATACTTGTGTGTTTCTTGTGTGGCCGTGGGTTTTAAAGAGGTGTCTCAACTGTTTGATGAAGAAATCGAGCTGATTAAAATTCACAGACTATAGAGCAGTCAAATTTGCTCAGGGGTAAAAAAAAAAGGCATTTGGGGGCAATTGTTTGGGGTGAGGCAACAACATCATGACCAAATGCGACTGGAAAGTCATTACATGAGAAAAAATAAAGCTTCCCTACACCAAAGTCTTTAAAAAACCTTTTTTCTTATGCATGTGATATGACATTTCTGTCTTCAAAAGCTAGCTACGTCTGTGACCTTATTTTACTAGTAGCTTTGTTATCCTTTCTATACAGTCACATTTCAAGTTGGTGTAGTATGGATACCAGTTTAACTGCTTTGCTCTGCATTAACAGTGGAATATGTACCCTTTTTTTTTTAAATGCTAACTATACATTAGAATAATTACACTACCATTACTCCATATGTAACTTCACTACCATTAGTTTGGTATCATTTCTCTTTCGTGCGTAGCTCTGATTCGGGGAGGCCATAAAAACGTAACTGTGCCTAAATATATCACTTGAATCAGCCTCAGTTAAACTCAGATTGCTGAAATTGTTCTTTTAGGAATAATAGAGCACATTGAAAGAAGTGCAAAAAGTGGGATCTTGCATTGATTCATGCAAAAATGTATATAGCAATAATTTCAATGCTTTCCTATGCATATAATGATTTGTTACATCTTATCTAATTGAGATATTGTTTAATGTAAATCCTCCAGCTATTTTAATATGCATAAACATTTACTTGCCTTATGGGAATCAATTACATTGATGGTTAAAAGCACAGGCTAAATTAATTTATGCCTCAGAATATATATTTGTTTTAGACTGAGTGGTAATTTCCAGTGGTATTGGGTCTGTTTTGCCATAAAAGTTGCCCATTAAACACCTTTTTTTCCATCTAATCTTGGTTTTCTCGGTATCCATGGAAGCCCAGAAGCTGGCATCAGATTTATACAATATCATTTCCTTAGAAACTTCTCAGACTTGCGTGTGCACCCTCTGAAAGCAGCTGTGGGGCAAGACTCAGAACTACCATGACAAGAAGACTCATTTGGTGCTCATCTCTTATTGCCTGTCTCTGTGTTTGTCCTTCTGCAGTCTCAGAGTGCCTCCCCCAAGCAGAGGAAGCAGAGTGTCTTCACCCCACCCGCCCTCAAAGGTACTGTGCAGGTACTGTCTCGGCTCTTGCCCCCTGGCCCTTTGTCCTCTCTAGCAGGGGAAACACTGGCACCGTCAGTGGTAGCTCATCCGCTCCTGAGCAGCAGCACAGCTGGAAAGGGCTCAGGCTTAGCCACTGACCTCCTTGTACTTTCAAGTGGCTATCTGGCACTGCCCATCTGTTTGTCTTCATCACAGAATCTTGCATCACTGGCAATTTATTTTTTTCATAGCTTCTTTAATGGCAAAGTCTTGCTGTTTTTATTAGTTTGATAGAGCCAATAATTCAATGTCAAGTGTTGAAGAGAGCTCCTTGAATACATACATTTTATGATGTATGAATACATACATTTTATGATTTATGTATGAATACATACATTTTATGAATGAATACATACATTTTATGAATGAATACATACATTTTATGATTGCTGGCCCCATACAGCTCTCTATTTACCTGCTTTTCTAGGCAGTTGTGAAAGGAAGAATAGTCAATGTTTGGGGCTCAGTGTCTGATCATAGGAAGTGGGAAGACTTTCTCGTGAGAAATGAAAAATCCCAGTAAATATTCAAGGACTTGCATGCTTTTCAGGAATGAACATGAAAACAGCAGAATATTAGCTGGGATCAGAATAGCTTCATTCTAGCCTTGTTCCTCAAATAACCTTGAAGAGAGTTTGACTTGATGGTGCTTGCAGGGAAGCAAGATCTGTAGTGTTCATCAGCACTTCTGACTGACGCTTGTCAGTGCAAGATTATTTTCAGGCTGCAGACCAAAAGCTGTCCTGGCAGGTGTTTCTTGATAGATATCAATTTCTATTCCTTCTGCTTAACACAATTTATTACCTGGCACAAAGGCAGGATATCTGATTTGTTGTATGAAATATTGGCACCGTTGTTAGGTAATTTACCATATCGACCAGTTCCATGTATCTCATTCTATAGCTTCAGTTCTGTAGTACTTGTCCTAGCAACAGTTAAAACATCACTCGGGTGCCATACAAGACTGTTTGTCAAAATGGGATAAAGCTTGTGTCCTGGATACTAGAAATAATCTTGTTACAGTCAGTTATGATCAAGTGTGGAAGGAAAAGCTTTGCATGAGTAGCAACAACACCTGTTGTGACCTATGTGTGGCAATAACATCTCACTGCTGTATTATTTTATTGTACAAGCCTTAACTAGCTACCATGCAAATGAAATGCCCTGTGAATCAGATTTCCTCTCAAGGACTGCAGTGTTCTTTTAATACCCTGCTGAGATCTAGGGAAACATCTGCCATAATTGCTTCTCAATTCAAGAGAGATGTTGAGGTGCTGGAACGTGTCCAGAGAAGGGCAACAAGGCTGGTGAGGGGCCTGGAACACAAACCCTATGAGGAGAGGCTGAGGGAGCTGGGGTTGTTTAGTCTGGAGAAGAGGAGGCTCAGGGGTGACCTCATTGCTGTCTACAACTACCTGAGGGGAGGTTGTAGCCAGGTGGGGGTTGGTCTCTTCTCCCAGGCAACCAGCAACAGAACAAGGGGACACAGCCTCAAGTTGTGCCGAGGGAAGCATAGGCTGGATGTTAGTAGGAAGTTCTTCCCACAGAGAGTGATTGGCATTGGAATGGGCTGCCCAGGGAGGTGGTGGAGTCACCATCCCTGGGGGTGTTCAGGAAAAGCCTGGATGAGGCACTTAGTGCCATGGTCTAGTTGATTGGCTAGGGCTGGGTGCTAAGTTGGACTGGATGATCTTGGAGGTCTCTTCCAACCTGGTTGATTCTATTCTATTCTATTCTATTCTATTCTATTCTATTCTATTCTATTTCCAGGGACCAGTAGGAAAGTAGGAAAGATCACAAGTAACCTGAAATATCTGGTGAATAGAACAAAGCCAAGCACAGAATACTTCTACTCAGCACATTAACACCCTAAACTACACAGTATTCCCAGATACACAGGTGGACAGACCTGGAAGCTGATAAACTTTCATATAAACAGGGTAAATAGCTCCAGCTTTACCATACTGTAAGTGCCATAAATACTACCCCCCTTTATTTAAAGAATTACCTGAAGTACAAAATTCATTACTCCTTCCTCTTCATTACTATGAAAATACTATTTTGTTTAAACCAGGAGCTTAGGAGGCAGACATAGCAATATGAAATACACAGTGCTCTGAAAGCATTACTGAGGAACAGAGTTTTTCAATGATTTAAATGATTCTAATTTTCTTGTAAAGACAGCAATATTCAGCAATGTTTTCAGCGTAACAGACTTCATAACTGCACACTATTCATGTGGAATGTTTCTTGGTGTAGTCACAAAATAGTATTCAATGTACAATAAAGAAAGATTCAGGATGCTGAAGCTCTTTCCTTTACACTCCCTTTGGCTGCTCCATATCCCATATCCTCCGAGGCTGTTTCTAATGCAAGGTGGGACAGACTGTAATCTAGTGCCTTATATTTTAGTATGCAGGTAATGGATCTGCATAAAACAGAGCTCACAGTGGTAAAGAGGGACAAAGGTTTTAATTTGATCATTTCTCTGGTATTTTACTAGTTTTTACTTGCTGTTAACCCAAAGTTCCCAAAAGGAAGCCAAATTTGCAGGTGGATGTAGAGCTCAGAAGCCAGGACAGCAGCCACGTGTGGAGAGCTATGGGAAATATCAAGGCTGTGATACAAGCTTTGCTCTGTGCTTTTGGCAGAGAAGTGGTCAAGAGAAACCATGCTAAGAGATGTGTTTCAGCTTGATTCAAAATCTCCAAGCAACTCTTGAGATTATTGGTTTTGCTTTGAATGAAAACATTCTTGTAGCACTTGCAAGTTCCTTCAAATAACTACAAAAATGTGGGAGAGGAAGGTTGCTGATTGCATGAATTCATGGCTACACAAGAGAGAGAATGCAGGAATAGATTGACCTGAATGTTGTGGTTACAAACCAAATAGGAAATTTTTCACATGGTTGAAAGGAGAAGAATCAATATCAGACAAAAGTGATGACTAGTTAGAGTTGCAGGGCTATAGTACATGGAATATGCAAACACATGCAAATACATTAAATAAATGGAAATGCAGTAGTGCTGAGGTTGTACTTAGTCATGGTAAACATGTGGAAATCAGCTTCTAACTTAAATGTGGGCATGCTTTTTTTCACTCTGCCATAGCACCTAAACTGAAAGACAATGTTATTATCTGTCTAGGATCACCCCTAGGTATTTTGGTTCCATCCTTACAATAGCTTGCTCTAACCTGAGGCAGGTTTGTAGTTGCTGCAGCAAGCTGTAGCAAACTCATGTCTGCAGAGCCAGAGTCATGTTATGGTGCAACAGGCAGGTTCTTATTACCATATATTTGTGTATACTTTGGCTCCTGCTTTTGTTTTCCTAAATGAAAATGCATCAGAGTCTCCACTGATGGAGCAAATAGTTGGCTCATCTCAGAGCATTGCTCTTTTTTTACTGGAATACAGTGTGCTGGAAAAATCAATGTGAGAGCTATTGATTTCAGTGGTAATCTGGAGAGCAAATCAGACAGCAAACCAGATAACAGCTCAGTGCAGTGCTCTTGTTAGCATTATGTTACCAAACCTAATGGATTTCAAAGAGGTTTCCCATTATGCTTTCAGAAGTATTTTTCTCCTATACCTGCTACACTTAGTGTTTCTTAATTCCACACTATGTAGCATGCAATGATGACAAAAATCAGTATCTGAAGATTGCACTAAATGAATCCATCGAATCCATCAGTAGATTGTGATTTACCTCTTGTCACATGTTTTTCTAGGTAGAGCAGTACTCTTACCCGAGGGTTCATCACCTCTAGTTCCCCTATTTGTGACACTTTATTTTCTTCTGTTACTCTTGGGCTTTTTTGGTTTGAAATTCAAACTGTCTCATCCTTCTATAGTTTCCAAGGCTCCAAAATGTTCATCTTGAATCTCCATCGCTTTCTTTTGTTTTAAGCTTCTCCTCCATGTGATGTTGACTTTAACCTCCCAATGAAAACCACCACAAAGCAATCAGAGTAAAGGTTCTCAATTTGAAGAGTCAGCAGTGTTTCCATTCAGTTCTTGCTGTGTAAGGCCTGTTTCACCTATTTACTAATTTGCTTCTTGTTCTGTACAACAGAATGCGAAGAATCCTGCAGTTCCTTTCCTATCTATCAAAGTGTTCTAGTTAGAGCTTCCCAGAGCCCAAAACCTATCAGAACAATACAATAATAGCATGCCTTCCCCTCTCTATCCTTTGGAAAGAAAGGAATTAGGTGTAGAGAGTGAAAAGGGGCAAAACACCCAAAGAATAGTCTTGCTTTCATTTGGAAGTTAAAAGAAAAACTTTAACAATAAATAAAAGGTATTTAAGATAAGGGAAATTAGAAAAAGGTATAGGGAAGGGAAACAAGATACAATATATATATATACAGCCAGACTGATGGCAATGGATGGAGGTAGATTCAGGAGGTGGTTGTCCTACCATGTGGTAGGGTGTCCATGTGGCAAAAGCGGGAGCAGCAAGAACAAGGATGCTGCTGGCAGGCAAGCAGGTTGAAGAGGGAGAGAAAAAAGAGGAATGGGAAGCTCCTCTGTTTTTATAAGAGGTCTAGACAGAAAGTGGGAGTGGGCTAACCATTGCACCTGGGGTCAGGTTCAGACCACCCCCAGGAAGCGTTAACCCTTTACACAAAGTGGACACCAAACCGTCTTGGAACAAGTATCCACCCATTTATCCATAAATTACATCTTTAGAGAGAGCTTGATTATTCTCAGCAGTGGGTTAAAGGAGCACCTGAAAGTCTTCCTGGATTCTCACCCTTCCCCCCTCATACTTGCCAGAGAAGTCCAAAATGAGACAACAACCCCCTCAGATAGAGAGGGACCAAGTAGAAGCCAGTTTAGACTGCAAAAACAGAAGCAGATTGCACTTATCCCAGGTAATGCTTAGCACTTGAAAATCAAAAGAGCACATTTGATTCTCAGAGCTACAACTGCAACTTTCCATCCCAAGGCATACATTGTATTGAGGAAGTTTTCCTTACCTACACAGTCACATTTTGTTCAGTATCTCAGCTCATCCTTGCAAGGAGACACAGATTGAAGTGCCAGGAAGTAAGGTTTACAAAGACAAACATAAGGCAGCCTGAGCAGTTCCCAAACCTGCATTGCTCCCTAGAGCTCCCAAGTCTCTGTGTTANTAAGAAGCAAAGGTGAATCAGCAAAGCAAATGGAGGGTGAGGTTAGAAAGCAAGATGGAGTTCAGCCAGCAGCTCCAGCTCCCCAGCAGGCAAAGAGCCGAGAGCTAAGAGAGCAAGCAAGTGACCTAATCTTTGTTTTGCCTTTCTTCTTTACACATCTCAGCAAGACTGTGAGCGAAGTAGACCTCACCATTGTTTTCATTTCTCAGCCTATTATCTAGTTCTTCTCACCAAAACATTCTGGCTAGGCTCAAACTAGCACAACCAGCTATTGCTATTAATACTAGTAGCTATTTAAATCCATCAAGTTCTCCCTCTCGAAAGGAAGTGCACATTACTGAGTAGTCTGAGAATTTTATTAACAGTCTGCTGGTGAGAGTGTGCGAGAGGTCAGGGAAGCAAGAAACCTTCACTCATCTTAGTAAGGCTCTTTAGATCAGCCTTAAGATCCTACTGACTTCAGGGAGCTTTAAAGAAAGTTTGTGCAGCATTCTGAGTTTGCTGGACAACCTTTGCAAAGTGCTGCCATCAAATCATAATTAAAGTCTTTCTCCACAGAGGTGGAAAGTACATTTGACTGTTTTTCCTTGCAGCCTTTTGGGAAATACAGTCTTTAAATTCTCCTCCTAATGCATTTTTCTTTGCATAGAAACAAAGGGTTTTTCTTGAGCTAGGCCCCAGCTACAACATTTGAACTGGGATTAAATCTGAGCTGCTATAAATCTAAGGAACATTCAAAGACATTCTTTTGGTTTGGCTCGTTAAACCAACTAGGTCTGACTGACTGTTCCCAAAGTGTTCAGACCCAGGGTTTTGATACATGCATAATTCTAATATTTACAGTGATGGCTGATATTACATGAGCTCTTTTTAGCTTCTGCCATGAATTTCAGATGCTCAGATTGTATAGTGCCTGCTTATTCTTCTCTCCAAAGGAAACAATATGCAGAATAAATGATTAAAATCATGATGTCCCTCCTGAAATATGTAATTTATTAGAAGCAATTAGTACAGTATGTGACCCTCATCCAAATTTGTAACCCCTCAGGCCAGCTTGACAGTGTCTGATGCATTTTATTACTTTGTGACTGGAGGTTAACCAGGAATGTGGATAGAGTCTGGAGACATAAAGGATTATTGTTAGTGTGGTAAGCACTGAGTTTGGAGCCTGAGAGAATCATTGTGGAACAAAAATCTAAGGCTAAATTTACTTCAAGTGGCAGAGGAATGAGCTTTGTAAGTCTTAGCTAGTGACTACAGAAACTTGTCTCATGCCATGGTCTAGTTGACTGGATAGGGCTGGGTGATAGGTTGGACTGGATGATCTTGGAGGTCTCTTCAAACCTGATATTCTATTCTATTCTATTCTATTCTATTCTATTCTATTCTATTCTATTCTATTCTATTCTATTCTATTCT
>WAAF01003928.1:112898-146591 GCA_013400475.1 Tricholaema leucomelas | reverse complement strand
ACATTCGGTGTGGTGGGTTTGGGGATTTCTTCCCCCCCCCCCCCCCCCCCTTATGAAATCACCCAGACTAGACTCAGCAGGCTGGAAGTTAAAGAATGAAGCTATATTTACAGCTTAGCACAATTTACAAGCAGATATATATACACAAATATTTACAGTTAGATACATGTTAAAAGTAATACAGAAACACAATACCCCTCCCAGAAATCAGATTGCCAGGAGGCTCCCGATCCAAACCTCCTCCTCCCCCCTTCCCCATCTTTCCCTCCCTTCAGAAATAACCAGATCAGTCCCCGTATATCTCACATGATAAATCTGGAGAGATCTGAGGTGAGATGTCAAAAAGATGACAAGGAAGTTAGAGGAGAAAGGGTTAGGTTGGATTAAAGAGTTAGGGCAGAGGCAACCACACAGAGAAACCACCAGAGAGGAGGAGAAGAACTAACTGAAAGCTGAGAAGTGTCTGAGAAGAGTCTTACCGATATTTTGGCTAGTTACATTTCTCAGCAGAAGAATGAGTGAGACAGAGCACTCTTGTTTTATTTTTCTCCTTTCTTCTCTCAGCTAAGGATTGGATTTCTCTCAGTAAAATATTCCAGTTAGCCTCAAACCAGCACACTGACTCTTACATGAGAAGCTCTCTGAAGAGTTTCTAGTGCTAAACACATCAGCGTTAAGAGCAAGAAACACTGTATTATAGGAGGAAGAAAACAAACACTTGTGTCTCAGTATCATTCCTGCTTCCTACACTGGCTTGGATATATCTTTTCAGGGAACTAGCATTAGCCACAAAGTAACACACGATGCAGTTTTCTGAACAGCAAGGCCAGGTTTGTGAAAATTCACAAGCAGAGCTGGTACTTAGTCACAGGCAAGTGACTCTGGCCCAGGGTATTACCTTTTCCCAGGCTGTCCAATGATAGTCTTTTTTTGCAAGTTTGCAGATGACACCAAGCTGGGGGCAGATGTGGCTGGGCTGGAGGGCAGAAGGGCTCTGCAGCGGGACCTTGACCGCCTGGACAGATGGGCAGAGTCCAAGGGGATGGCGTTCAGTAGCTCCAAGTGCTGGGGGCTGCACTGTGGCCACAACAACCCCATGCAGAGATACAGGCTGGGGTCTGAGTGGCTGGAGAGCAGCCAAACAGAGAGGGATCTGGGGGTGCTGATGGATACCCACCTGAGCATGAGCCAGCAGTGTGCCCAGGTGGCCAAGAGAGCCAATGGCATCCTGGCCTGCATCAGGAATGGTGTGGCCAGCAGGAGCAGGGAGGTCATTCTGCCCCTGTACTCTGCACTGGTTAGACCACACCTTGAGTACTGTGTCCAGTTCTGGGCCCCCCAGTTTAAGAGGGACATTGAGATGCTTGAACGTGTCCAGAGAAGGGCAACGAGGCTGGGGAGAGGCCTCGAGCACAGCCCTACGAGGAGAGGCTGAGGGAGCTGGGATTGTTTAGCCTGGAGAAGAGGAGGCTCAGGGGAGACCTTATTGCTGTCTACAACTACCTGAGGGGTGGTTGTAGCCAGGAGGAGGTTGCTCTCTTCTCTCAGGCAGCCAGCACCAGAACAAGAGGACACAGCCTCAAGCTGCGCCAGGGGAAATTTAGGCTTGAGGTGAGGAGAAAGTTCTTCACTGAGAGAGTCATTGGCTACTGGAATGGGCTGCCCAGGGAGGTGGTGGAGTCGCCGTCCCTGGAGCTGTTCAAGGCAGGATTGGACGTGGCACTTGGTGCCATGGTCTAGCCTTGAGCTCTGTGGTAACAGGTTGGACTTGATGATCTGTGAGGTCTCTTCCAACCTTGGTGATACTGTGTGTGATTTTTTTTTTAACCATGATTGTGCTCCACGTGAGTCACAAGTACAAGAGAAGGAGATGGCTTTCAGCTGTTGCCCCAGTGTATTTCAGAGCTCCTTGGTTTTCCACTGAATAAAGAGCTGCAATAAATGCTGGGTAGGTGTTTAGGACTGTTCCACTAAAGCAGGCACTATCTAGTAGCTAAAGCAATCCTGAAGATCAGGAGCAAGTCCTCCTCTAATCCCTTAGCAGAGCTATGGTGTTCCTGAAACAGCATCTCTTTTTTAGTCTGGTGACACCGATTCTTCCATCTATTCATTTTAGGCAGAGGATCTATCTCAGTATGTTATTTCTGTGGTAACTGAAGACAAAGCTCTGTTTCGTTGTTTGTGTCTGCTGCTCTTGTTTGCTTCTGTCTTATGATGTGGAAAAGTGCCATCAGTCTCACATCTGCCTAAACCTCCTGAAGCACTGGGATAAGAAAATTCATGCTGCAGTCTTGTATTGATACTCTTTTTTCCTTTTGCCTAACCAGGTCACAAAAGAAAGGTGCAGCTTTGGTTTCAAAACTAGTTCTTCTCTTGATTTATGTATTCAGCCTGGAGAAGAGAAGGCGTCAAGGAGACCTTGTAGTGGCCTTGAAGTATCTGAAGGGGCTTACAGGAAGGATGGGGAGGAACTGCTCACAAGGTCTTGTAATGACAGGACAAGGAGTAATGAGTTTAAACTGGAAGAGGAGAGATGTTAACTAGATGTTAGGAAAGGGTTCTTTACAGTGAGGGTGGTGAAACAGTGGAACAGGTTGCCTAGGGAGGTTGTGGATGCTCCTTCCCTGGAAGTGTTCAAGGCCAGGTTGGATGAGGCCTTGAGCAACCTGTTGTAGTGGGAGGTGTCCCTGCCTATGGCAGGGGGTTGGAACTGGATGATCTTTGAGGTCCCTTCCAACCTAAACCATTCTGTGATTCTATGATTACTCTTCTCCACATCTTAATCAGACTGCACCTAGATGCCACCTCACCACTTAATGTATTATGGCCTTGAACAAACTTCCTGCCTGTATCTTCCAAGATGCTACCTTGCAGTGCTTGATCTCGTTCCCTCTCCAGGCTTGGACAGTAGCATGATGACAGTGCATGCAATGTTAAAAAACAAACAAACAAGCAGTTAAAAAAAAGAGCTAAATTAATTAGTGAATCACTGAGTTGGTGAAAAGGATCCACTAGTCTGATGCCATCTCAAGTTCACTTGGCTAACACACTTCTGCTGCTGCCCAAAAAGTTGACAGATGCTGCCATAGGCTGTACTTAATTTCTTACTGTTGGCAGCTCTGAATACCTTTCATTTCACACAGCTGGCAGCTTCTGTTCCAAAACGGTCCTGGCCTTGGCTGCAATGAATACCACACTACCTTTAGAGAGACTGAGATGTTCAGTGGAGATTAAGCTTGACATCTGTTCTACAGAAACACTGGGATGTTTGTGTTATAACTTGTCATCTGTCACTGTTACCTGGCATGTGCCAAAGATGGCACCAAGCACTAATACCAGGCTCTAAATTGCCACGTGTGGTTTAAGAACCTGATCCAACACTGAAATGTAAGGGGCTATTTCCAATGACTTCATTCAGTTTGACATAAAGTTCACTTCACACAGGATCACAGAATGATAGAGGTTGGAATGGACTTCTGGAGATCATCTAGACCAACAGCCTTGCCAGAGCAGGTTCATGTAGAGCAGATTGCACAGGACGACATCCAGGCAAGCTTTGAATGATGCTGGAGACTCCAACACCTCTTTGGATAGCCTGTTACAGTGCTCCACCACCCTCAACTTAGAGAAGCTCCTCCTCGTGTTTAGATGGAACTTTGTGTGTTCAAGTTTGTGTCCACTGACTCTTGTCCTGTCACTGTGCACCAGTGAAAAAAGACTGGCCCCATCCTCCTGATAACCACCTTCTAAGGCTTTATAAGCATTTATAAGATTCCCCCTCAGGCTTCTCTTCTCCAGGCTAAAAAGCCCCAAGTCCTTCAGCCTTTCTTCATAAGTGTCTCAGCTCTAAATTAATTTTCCCAGAGACTCAAATATAGTTGATAGAACCAATAACAATTTATAGGATACCTTTCCCTCCTCCCCCTGCTTTCCCAAAGAAAAGGAGTTAGATGGAGGGAGAGGAAAGGTAAGCACACCCATATAAATAACCTCACTGCGATTTGGAAGTTAAAAGAAGAGAAGTTTAACAAGAAATTAAAAGTATTTGAGGTAGGGAAGTTACAAAAAGTATAGGGAAGGGAAAACAAGACACAAAATATGTAAATATACATTTAGATTTGATGGCAGTGGGTTTTGTCTGCCTCGTGGGTGATGGCCACATGGTGAAACAAAGGGCAGCAGGAAATAGGATGATGATGATTGCTGGCAAGCAGGAGGGAAACAAAGAGCAGCAGGAAACAGGATGATGATGATTGCTGGCAAGCAGGAGGCAAGGGAGAGAGAGAGAGAACAGGAAGCCCTCCTGCTTTTATGGATCTTAGAAAGGAAGTGGAAGTGGGCTAAGCCACCACTCCTGGTAGTGTTCAGACCCACGCCTGGGGAGGAGTCAAGACCACCTGGGGTCAGGATCAAGACCACTCCCCCAGGAGGGTTAACTCTGTACAATAAGGTTGATGTTCCAGTCCCCTAATCATCTTTGTACCCCTTTGCTGTATCTTTTCAGGCAGTTCCCTGTCCTTCTTGAACTGGGGAACCCAGAACTGGACATAGTATCCTAGATGAGGTCTCACCAGGGCAGAGTAGAGGGGAAGGACAACTTTCCTTGACCTGCTTGATACACTCTTCTCAATGCATCCTAGGATACCATTGGCTTTCTTGGACACAAGGGCACATTGCTGGCTCATGGTCATCCTGTTGTCCACCAAGGCTCCCAGATATTTTTCCACAGAGATGCTTTCCAGCAGGTCAGCCTCCAACTTGTACTAATACATAGGATTATTCCTCCATATATTTGCCATTGTTGAACTTCATAAGATTACTCTCTGCCCAGCTTTCCTGCCTGTCCACATCACACTGGACTGCAGCACAGCTTTCTGTGTGTCAATCACCCCTCCCATTTTCGTGTCATTAGCAAACTTGCTGAGGATACACTCCCTTCATCCAGGTCTTTGATGAATACACTGAACCAGACTGAAGCCAGTACCGACCCTTTAAGGACACCATTTAGAATAGAATAGAATCAACTAGGTTGGAAAAAACCTCCAAGATGATCCAGTCCAACCTAGCACCCAGCCCTATCCAGTCAACCAGACCATGGCACTAAGTGCCTCAGCCAGGCTTTTCTTGAACACCTCCAGGGACGGTGACTCCACCACCTCCCTGGGCAGCCCATTCCAATGGCAAATCACTCTCTCTGTGAAGAACTTCCTCCTAACATCCACCCTAGAGACCTCCCCTGGCACAACTTGAGACTTGAAAATACTTTTATTAAGCATTGTAATACTAAATATAGAGTAGTATAAACATCATAGCATCAGTAATTTCTTCTAAAGAGACAATGTTAAAAAGTGTGCTAGTTTGAGCCTAGCTGGGATGTTTTGGTGAGAAGAATTAGATCATAGGCTGAGAAATGAAAACAATGGTGAGGTCTACTTCGCTCACAGCCTTGCTGAGATGTGTAGAAAGGAAAAGCAAAACATTAGATAAAGTCACTTTGCTTGGGCACTTCATGCTGGGCTTTGCTCTCAGCTCTTTGCCTGCTGGGGAGCTGAGGCTTCTGGCTGAACTCCATCTTGTTTTCTAACCTCACCCTCCATTTGCTTTCCTGATTCACCTTTGCTTCTTAATCCCCTTGGCCGAACCTCCATTCTTCCTTGGGACTGGGGTAAGGTTGAGAGGGGTAGGGGGAAGGTGAGGGGGTGGTTGAGAGCCCCTCCTGGGGACTCAGGTTTCTGGGAGGGGAGTTGTTTCTGTATTACCTTTTTTACCTTGTATATTTCTGTCTATAACTGCATATACTGTAAATATCTGCTTGTAAATTGTGCCAGCTGTAAATATAAGCTTCATTCATATTTCCAGAGCCGGCTGAGTCTAGTCTGGGTGATTTCTAATGTGTTGGGGGGCAGGGGACACCCAAACCATCACAAAAAGTCAACCTTTCAAGAGACAGAACCTTTCAACAGATAACAGCATAAAATTTTATAGAGAGAAAATGTGAGAGACACAGTCCTTATTTTAAAGTCTAAAGCAGAAAGCCCAGGAAGGGCAACGTGTGTTGTTCTGGTTGCTTTGCATCACAAGATGTATTTACAGTGACATTCCAAAGATTTTGACAGTGCTGCGCTTTGAATTGAAATAGCTTTTGAAGATAACATTTTTTGTGGGAGCAGATGTAAGGTTCTCATGAAGCCAGTCATTTGTCAGGGCATTAAATTTTATTTCCTGGTTTTAACTGCATGTTATTTGTTGGAGGTTAATAACCAAGCCACACGGCAGACTCCGACTCCAGTGAGTCCTATCATAATAAATAGTGATTGCTCCTTTGCTTCATCTGAAGCACTTAGAATCCTGAATTTGATCTCAAGCAAGATGACAGAATGAAGACCTGTTCAGCATTAGACTGAGCTCGTGGAGAGGAGCTGGAGGATCATTCATGCAGCTGGGGCAAGTGCCTTTGTGGAGTCCTCGCCCCTTCTTGGCTCTGAGCCGTGAACCAGCCACTCTGGGAAGAGCAGATCCTCCTGCACTGCTGGAGGGGCAAGCAAGTGTGGAGATGGTGGAGACGGTTACTCAGTTTACATCGAGGTCTAGAGATCAGCACAGTGCATAAATGCAAAAGTACCTCTCAAAGTAGTATTTTTCTAAAAAGCCTCCACACTATGTGGGCTCATATTATTTAGTTTATCCTTTAAAAAACAGATGTTCCCTGCATTTATATCTAACTGCTTATTTCTACAGTTACTCTCTGTCCTATTCCTGTCTCCTCTCCATGAGGTATGATTTCATACGTAAAAATCTCTACTTCAAAAAGCAAAGCTGTTAAAAGGCAAAGCTGCTAAGAGGCAGCAACACCAGCTGCAGGCCAAGCTCAAGGTTGATATCGAATTTACATGACATAAATGGCACCACCATGCACTGAGCAGTGCCCAATGCAGCAAAATCATCCTGCAACCCTCTAGCTAAGCTTCTATCAACTGTGCTATGAGCATGCCTAAGTAGGCACAGGCTTGCATCCCACCAGCAGATCTTCCACCACCCACACTCTTCTCCTGGCATCAAAGCTGGGAGGTTTGAAAATTGCAACAATTTCCTTGAGAGCAGCTCCTGCCTGCAAGCTGCTCTTCCAGGGGCAGCAGCTTACCATTTGTTATTTTACTGCCTACCATCAGATTTCAGTCTGACCCAAGTAACTGCCTGAGCAACGTGCTAGTTTTGTGATGTCTCTGCACAATGTTGCCCTTATTTCTGTGGTTAGGCTAAGAGAAGCCTTGCTTCTTATTCTCAGGGACCATCTGTGTTGGGTTTTTTGTGGTGGGGATGATGTCTTTTTTTTTTTTTTTTAATAATAACTTAATTTTTGCTTTGCTTTTGAAGTGGATGCCTGTTAGTCTGAACTAGTTGAAAAGGAGGAATTTTCTAAGGCAGCCATGTGGTTCTCTTCCCCTCCATCATTTCTCCTTCTTTCACCCCTTGGGATATGACCTTGCCCAGTTTAGCAGGAACACAGAGTTCCCAGAACCATCCACCAGAGTTTTGGCATGAAGACAAATACATGAGCAGCCTGAAGATTTCAACCACATCCTTTCAGGCCTGCAGCTAGGACTAAACACTTGTATGAATGATGTGTGCGAATGTGGCTGGGAAAACACAGGAAATACTGCAGCAAGCATATGGATCTGCAGGCCAGAAGGATGTTGTTTAAAAAGCTCTCATCTGGTGTAGCTGCTCATTTGTCTTGAAACAGTGGGAGGACTTTTCAGGTTTGCCAGTGCTTACCAGCCACCTTATTACATGGGCCTTTTGTAGCCAGAGGAGATTGTCAGCAGGCTCCTTATTCCATGGGCCTTTTGTAGCCAGAGGAGATTGTCAGCAGGCTCCTTATTCCATGGGCCTTTTGTAGCCAGAGGAGATTGTCAGCAGGCTCTGAGCAATCTACAGAGTAACTATTTTTAAGAATACATTTAAAGGAATTTTGGGGATCTAATGACCACTCAGAAGCAAAGCCCAAAATGTTTGGCGTGATCCTCCCAGCTCCACCATTACTGCACACGTTGCACTCACAGCAACAAATACTTGTAAATGTGTGGTTTTTGTAACAACTATTTGTAAACGTGTTGAGATGCTTGAGCGTGTCCAGAGAAGGGCAACGAGGCTGGTGAGAGGCCTCGAGCAGAAGCCCTACGAGGAGAGGCTGAGGGAGCTGGGATTGTTTAGCCTGGAGAAGAGGAGGCTCAGGGCAGACCTTATTGCTGTCTACAACTACCTGAGGGGTGGCTGTAGCCAGGAGGAGGTTGCTCTCTTCTCTCAGGCAGCCAGCACCAGAACAAGAGGACACAGCCTCAAGCTATGCCAGGGGAAATTTAGGCTTGAGGTGAGGAGAAAGTTCTTCACTGAGAGAGTCATTGGCTACTGGAATGGGCTGCCCAGGGAGGTGGTGGAGTGCCCGTGCCTGGAGCTGTTGAAGGCAGTATTGGACGTGGCACTTGGTGCCATGGTCTAGCCTTGAGCTCTGTGGTAACAGGTTAGACTTGATGATCTATGAGGTCTCTTCCAACTATGGTAATACTGTGATACTGTGATACTGTATCTGGTAAAGCCTGGCAATGGGGCAGCTTCCTGGGTTACTCCCTACAGTGGCATCTTTCCAGGTAACAGGGACATAGGACGCAGCAGCTGGTGGTGAGCAGCTGGTAACGCACAGGGAATCCATGCACAGGTACCCAGCTGTGCTACTTTGAGCCTAGCTAGAATGTTTTGGTGAGAAGGAATAGATAATAGGCTATGAAATGAAAACAGTGGTGATGTCTACTTCACTCACAGTCTTGCTGAGATGTGTAGAAAGGAAAAGCAAAACATTAGATTAAGTCACTTTGCTCTGCACTTCACTCTGGGCTTTGCTCGGCTCTTCGCCTGCTGGGGAGCTGAGGCTGCTGGCTGAACTCCATCTTGCTTTCTAACCTCACCCTCATTTGTTTTTGGCTGATTCACTTTGCTTCCTAACCTCCTGGCCGAACCTCCATTCTTCCTTGGGACTGGGGTAAGGTTGAGAGGGGTAGGGGGAAGGTGAGGGTGGTTGAGAGCCCCTCCTGGGGACTCAGGTTTCTGGGAGGGGAGTTGTGTGTCTGTATTACCTTTTTTACCTTGTATATTTCTGTCTATATCTGTATATACTGTAAATATCTGCTTGTAAACTGTGCCAGCTGTAAATATAAGCTTCATTCAAATTTCCAGAGCCGACTGAGTCTAGTCTGGGTGATTTGTAAAGTGTGGGGGGCAGGAGACACCCAAACCACCACACCAGCTTAGCTAAGAACGTATCCAGTCTGAGACGTTAGACTCTAGACGAAGGAGTCCAGTTAAGTGGATGGAGAGCAATGGAAGGGGAGGCAGTGAAGTAGTGCGGCAAAGAGGGACTGAACAGCTATGGGCAGCACACCGAATGCTTGCCTGTCTCAGAAAACCAGTACCCACAGGCTAGCCAGCCCCTCCAAAGGCCAAGGGAGGCCGCAAGTTTCTCCTTTACTTCGAGGAATGAGGAGCAATTATGTAAATTCAGCTTTCAACGTCCTTGCACTTCCCAAGGAAACGGAGTTATTAAAGTCGGGGGATTTTTGTCACACAAGCTCCCTCTGGTGACCTGCGGCTGCAGTTCCTTACCGCTGGTTCCGCTGAGTGACTGAAGGGGGAGAACGTCTGTAAGGGAAGCGAGATTGTATGAACGTCTGATTGCAGGTCATCATTTCCAGCTAAAGGCTGTAAGGTTATTACAACATCCCACCTGCATGCCAGTGGTTCCCCCCAAGTCTCTGGGGTGGTTAGAGCCTGACGTTTTTATTCTTGGTGAGATCAAAAGTAAGAAGTGTTAAAACTCATTTTTTTACAGACTCTATGACGCTAATATGAGCCTTTAGAGAAAAGTCTACCTTTGTGATGCTTTGTTTATATTTTCCACAATGAAAACACCAAGCTGTGTGGCACAGTTGACTTGCTGGAGGGCAGGGATGCCATCCAGAGGGACCTGGACAGGCTGGAGAGGTGGGCCCAGGCCAACCTCATGACGTTTAACAAGGCCAAGTGTAAGGTCCTGCACCTGGGTCGGTGCAATCCCAGGCACAGATACAGGCTGGGTGGTGAATGGCTGAGAGCAGCCCTGAGGAGAAGGACCTGGGGGTCTGGGTTGACGAAAAGCTCAACATGAGCCTGCAGTGTGCACATGCAGCCCAGACAGCAACCCTGTGCTGGGCTGCAGCAAGAGCAGTGTGGGCAGCAGGGCAAGGGAGGGGATTCTCCCCCTTTACTCTGCTCTCCTCAGACCCCACCTGGAGTACTGTGTGCAGTTCTGGAGCCCCCAGCACAAGAAGGACATGGAACTGCTGGAGCCAGTCCAGAGGAGAGCCACGAAGATGCTCAGAGGGCTGCAGCAGCTCTGCTATGAGGACAGGCTGAGAGAGTTGGGGCTCTGCAGCCTGGAGAAGAGAAGGCTTCGAGGAGACCTTAGAGTGGCTTTCCAGTATCTGAAGGGAGCCTACAGGAAGGCTGGGGAGGGACTATTGACAAGGTCTGGTAATGTCAGGACGAGGGGGAATGGGTTTAAGCTGGCAGAGGGGAGATTTAGACTGGATGTTAGGAGGAAGTTCTTTACAGTGAGGGTGGTGAGACACTGGCACAGGTTGCCCAGGGAGGTTGTGGATGCTTCCTCCCTGGAGGTGTTTAAGGCCAGGCTGGATGAGGCCTTGAGCAAGCTGCTCTAGTGGGAGGTGTCCCTGCCTATGGCAGGGGGTTGGAGCTGGATGATCCTTGAGGTCCCTTCCAACCTAAACCATTCTATGATTCTATGATTCTAAACTGTATTCTTGCTTGTGCTTTCCAAAAAAAAAGACTGCAGAGCAATAGTCATTTTCAGGCTGTGACTGCTAATATGAATGCCAGCTAGCATGCTTCCATGGTGTAATTACATTGTCGTACTGCATGCTGGCTCTGGGGTATTTGGATGCCTTAGGCAAAGCAGAAGAGGTAGATTTCTCGCAAGCTCAAGTTACTCACACAATAAAGAGCCACTGAAGATTTTGCCCCTGATGTTTTGCTGCCCATGGCAACTGCAAAGTGAGACTGATTGTATCCACTGTAATGCAAATTGTTTGTGGCAACGGCATTTTATGTTGGATAACTGATTTTTTAACATCGGGGTTTAGTTTTCCAGCAAGCAAAAAAAACACCCTTCAATAGAAGAATTTGGTGGGGTTTAGTTGCCAGCAACCTGAACTAGTTAAAAAAGAAGACATTTCTAATTTAAAATGTTACTCAAGATGTGAAAACAAACCTTTCACTTTTTTAATCTTCCCTTCGCTCCTCTTCCAAAAGATCAGCGCAGAGAAGGGCCCCATCCTCTTTAACATCTTCATAGATGATCTGGATGAGGGCATCGAGTCAGTCATCAAGCAAGTTTGCAGATGACACCAAGCTGGGGGCAGATGTTGCTGGGCTGGAGGGCAGAAGGGCTCTGCAGTGGGACCTTGACTGCCTGGACAGATGGGCAGAGTCCAAGGGGATGGCATTCAATGGCTCCAAGTGCTGAGTGCTGCACTTTGGCCACAGCAACCCCATGCAGAGCTACAGGCTGGGGTCGGAGTGGCTGGGGAGCAGCCAAACAGAAAGGGATCTGGGGGTGCTGATTGATACCCGCCTGAACATGAGCCAGCAGTGTGCCCAGGTGGCCAAGAGAGCCAATGGCATCCTGGCCTGCATCAGGAATGGTGTGGCCAGCAGGAGCAGGGAGGTCATTCTGCCCCTGTACTCTGCACTGGTTAGACCACACCTCGAGTACTGTGTCCAGTTCTGGGCCCCCCAGTTTAAGAGGGACATTGAGATGCTTGAACGTGTCCAGAGAAGGGCAACGAGGCTGGGGAGAGGCCTCGAGCACAGCCCTACGAGGAGAGGCTGAGGGAGCTGGGATTGTTTAGCCTGGAGAAGAGGAGGCTCAGGGCAGACCTTATTGCTGTCTACAACTACCTGAGGGGTGGTTGTAGCCAGGAGGAGGTTGCTCTCTTCTCTCAGGCAGCCAGCACCAGAACAAGAGGACACAGCCTCAAGCTGCGCCAGGGGAAATTTAGGCTTGAGGTGAGGAGAAAGTTCTTCCCTGAGAGAGTCATTGGCTACTGGAATGGGCTGCCCAGGGAGGTGGTGGAGTCGCCGTCCCTGGAGCTGTTGAAGGCAGGATTGAACGTGGCACTTGGTGCCATGGTCTAGCCTTGAGCTCTGTGGTAACGGGTTGGACTTGATGATCTATGAGGTCTCTTCCAACCATTGTCCCAAAATCCTTTCTGATATCTAAGCTAGGACTAGCAGAGGTACTTCCTTCCTTCCTTTCCTGCTGGCTGCAGCAGCAGAACTTAACAGGTAACTAACCAACTTTTAAGGGTTAAAGGCATCAGCCTGCATCTGGGTGGACATTCCAGCAGGAGCCTCAGCTGGCTCGTACACAGCACTTGCTGGTTTGCCTCTGCTTGCTGCTGTTTGTAGCTGGTTTGTCTGTTGAGGTAGCAAAAATCTGAGGTCTCTAGAGGTTTGTGTGCTGCAGAACGTCATGGTGTTTATTCTCCAGCTTTGATACTCAATTTCAGGCTCTGCAAGTGACTACACCAACCTAGGAGTAGCTATGCTATCCCTGCTCCTTCAAAGTAGCCTGGTGTGTCTGAGATTTGCAGAGTATCAGACTTGATCACAGAGTCACACAGATAGAAAAGATGAGAGATCAGGCAGAGTGTATTAGGCTGAAGAGACGCAGTTGAGAATAAGGTCAAACCCAATGCTGCTGAGCGTATTTAAAACCCAGAAACCTGTTATGTGAGAGAGCAGAGCCTGACACACTTTTCTTGTCCTAGGAGAGTACTTTTTTTGAGACCAAGGTGGATAGCCAAGTTGCAAAATTCTCAGCAGTGTACAGTCCCACAGCTACATCTGTGCAGCAGCTTGCTTCCCTTCCAAGGCCAGCTGGCTCCACACAGCTCACATCTATGCTGCAGATCCTTTTGTGCTCCCAAACCCGGAGGGGGGTGGGGTGGGATCATGCAAAATACCCAGTGGAAATGATCTCTACCTTGTGCCTAAACCACGATGGGAATTTTCTGAGTGAGAGCTAGTTGGCACAGACAAAACTGGGGACCTGGCTAGTGTGTTTTTATAGCTACAAGCCATGGATTCTCAAGGGCCATCACACATTTAGGAGTCAGATACATGGATTCTTTAGAAAATCAGGGAGCTCTATCTGCCATCCACACTGCCTCTTCTATGCGGCTACTTTCCAGATTAGAGATGTAATTTTATGTATAAATACAGTTATGTCTTATGAAAGAGTAATGATAGGCACAATTCCCTTGGCTGCTCTTCTCTGTGCTAGAAAATGAGGAGTTTGTGATTCAGTAGCTGTTCTACTTACCACTTGTGAAATGTAAGCCTTTCATAACATGGTAATGACAACCACAGTGGAAACCTCACCCCACAGCTGCCCATATCAGAGCTGCACCTTTCAGGCCAGTGGATACCTCTTACTTTCTGGCAGTACATTTTCTACATCTGTAAGAGTGCTCTCTAAAGGTCTGTTTTTTTCTGGGCTGTACTGTGTCTTAGGAAAACGGCTCAGAATAAAAAATAAGGGTAGGCTGCAAGCCACAATTAAGTTAGCTCTTAACATGATGAAAACCTCTTCAGCATCAGGAGATATTAATAAAACCAGTGCTCCTAGACACTTCAGATGATCTGACTCATAACTGGGTTTATAGCTTTGCTTTGGTTTGCATGAAATGCCTGCAGGAGGAGACGGGAATTGATTCAAGCCATCCTAAGCTTCAGTGTTTTGAAATGGATTCCAGCTGCTTGAGATGCTCACTGCAGCTCACAGACACTTACATGGTGAAAACTGAAAAGGCTCATTCTTCCTGGCAGATTTCTGCTTGGATGTAATGACCACAGATACAGTACCTGTAATATGAAGAAAGTGATAATTGCCTGCTATTCATATGCCACCCATGAAGCAACTACACTAGGGATGACTTTGTGCGAACTCTGACCTGTCCATCACTCGTTTAATTGTCACAATATTTTTGCAATTTTGAAGGTGTTTGTAAAACGTTTAAAGAAAAGAAGAGCTCATTCCAATGCTTACATTATTACTGAGGTCATGTTGTGCTGATGCCAAAATCCTGCCATCTGCCTTTGTCATTGTAAGAAGGGCCACGATAAAGGTTATGATTATAACTCAGTAGGGAGTAAATTAACAGAGAGATTTATAGAAGGAAGAGAGAAGCAGAGAAAGAGAAAGAAAGAGAGAAAAAGAGAAAGAAAGAGAGAAAAAGAGAAAGAAAGAGAGAAAAAGAGAAAGAAAGAGAGAAAAAGAGAAAGAAAGAGAGAAAAAGAGAAAGAAAGAGAGAAAAAGAGAAAGAAAGAGAGAAAAAGAGAAAGAAAGAGAGAAAAAGAGAAAGAAAGAGAGAAAGAAAGAAAAGAACAGAAAAGAAAGAGAGAGAGAAAGAGAGAAAGAGAGAAAGAGAGAAAGAGAGAAAGAGAAAGAGAGAGGAAGGAAGAGAGGAAGGAAAANGGGAGGGAGGGAGGGAGAAAGCCTCCTCTTCTCCAGGCTAAACAACCCCAGCCTCCCTCAGCCTCTCCTCATAGGGCTTGTGTTCCAGCTACTCTGATTTTCACAAATGCACTGCCCTGAATATGCCATGCAACCAAGTCAGGTATGGAGTTACCCTGGGCTTATTACAGATTGCCAAGTGAAGAAGCAAACCCTGGAAGTCTCACTCTGCTGTGTAAGGAGTCACAAGTGCATTCAGTATTAAAGTTCCTAAAGGTAGGTGGGCATCTGTGCCTATCTACAAAGCCAGGCTATGCTGAAATATCTCACAGGGACAGTTTGGACAACAATGCACTTCTGATTGTTATTAGAAACTACAAAGTCTTGAAGAATTGTGCTGTAGTAAGAGGAGTGGCCAGCAGAGCAGGTCAAAGATTTTCCATTACGAATTGGAGAAGGAAAAAAAAAAGAAAGATAAAATGTTCTGAGTTGTCACAGTTGGTAGGAGGAAATTAGAGGAAATGAAACTGGCATCAGACTCGATTCTCTTTCACACATATAATCACCATTTAGTACAGTAACAATGAGAACAGAATTCCTCTCTTCTCTTCTCTTCTCTTCTCTTCTCTTCTCTTCTCTTCTCTTCTCTTCTCTTCTCTTCTCTTTTTTCTTTTTCTTTTAAATTTTATTTAATCTTCAGCAAAAGGAATGTTAGCTCTGAACAAAGCATTTGTCCCTAGTGACAAAAGGAGGATCACCTTTGGAAATGCTCATTGATCTTAAGGCTAGGAAAGGACCTTTTGTTTTATCTAACCAAGGCTCTGGCACAAAGCACACACTTCAACCTAATCCTACACTTGATCCTTAATTTATCTTGAATTATGGCATATGTTTTAGAGTGCAGAGGACTTCTTAGGAAAGTTAAGATCTATCCAATTATATTTAATCTTTCCCTTCACTTACAGCAAGCAGGACAATAATATTGTTTTGGTTAGAATAGAATAGAATCAGCTAGGTTGGAAAAGACCTCCAAGATCATCCAGTCCAACCTAGCACCCAGCCCTAGCCAGTCAACTAGACCATGGCACTAAGTGCCTCATCCAGGCTTTTCCTGAACACCTCCAGGGACGGTGACTCCACCACCTCCCTGGGCAGCCCATTCCAATGTCAATCACTCTCTCTGGCAAGAACTTCCTCCTAACATCCAGCCTGTACTTCCCCCGGCACAACTTGAGACTGTGTCCCCTTGTTCTGTTGCTGGTTGCCTGGGAGAAGAGACCAACCCCCACCTGGCTACAACCTCCCTTCAGGTAGTTGTAGACAGCAATGAGGTCTGCCCTGAGCCTCCTCTTCTCCAGGCTAAACAACCCCAGCTCCCTCAGCCTCTCCTCATAGGGTTTGTGTTCCAGGCCCCTCACCAGCTTTGTTGCCCTTCTCTGGACACGTTCCAGCACCTCAACATCTCTCTTGAGTTGAGGAGCCCAGAACTGGACACAGCACTCAAGGTGTGGCCTGACCAGTGTTGAGTCCAGGGGCAGAATAACCTCCCTTGTCCTACTGGCCACACTGTTCCTGATACAGGCCAGGATGCCATTGGCTTTCTTGGCCACCTGTGTTCATAGTGCTCTGTATTACTAATATTTGTTTTGCCCCTAACTCTAAACAAACTTATGTGGTGCAGATGAAACACTGGGCATTGTCCACTAATGTTTTGAGCATCAGCTATCTCAACTCTCGGCTGGTGTGATTTTTCTAGATGTAAAACCTGTTTTTCCCCCTCCTGACTTAAGGAAGGCATCCTACATAGTGTCCCAAACTGGAAACACAAACTAGGCTGGAACAGCCTGTGGTGAATTGTAAGAATTACAGAAGCTGCCTGGGAAAATGAAAGATCTTTTCATTTAAAGAAGCCATGCTAAAAAAAGTGCAGTTCATAAACTTTTAAGTCCAATGAGTTCTAATACGTATTTTGTGACAATAGCAGAGTTATTAGCTTGTAATTATGGAGCAGCTGATTCAGGTTTGAAAATGTGGCCCTTTGTTTGATGGAATTACTGTAATCCTTTGGCATAAGAGAACACTTCTGCCAGTTCTGTGATTTTGATTACTCTTAGACAGACAGGCAGAGAGTGATACTGATGTTAGAAGCGAGAGTTGAGCAATTCCCACAAATACATACATTGCCCAGTAAAATTTCCAGACAGTCACTTTCTGAGGAAGGATTCTGATCATCTAATGACATTTCCAGAACCTGTCAAAGCACAGCATGTGCCTGTCCTGGTTAAACCTAACAGCAGCTCTAACTCTGTCTCCTAACCATGAAAAACTGAGTGGGGGGGGTGGGGAGGGGGAAATCAGCTGAAAAACTTCAGTCCTTTCCTCCTTGCAGTCTGCTCAGGCAGACCAACACAGGGAACCATGAAGGAGAGCCTTGCAGTACTTTCTGGCTTCATTACCAATGTGTATCACAGTCTCACAGTATCACCAAGGTTGGAAGAGACCTCATAGATCATCAAGTCCAACCTGTTACCACAGAGCTCAAGGCTAGACCATAGCACCAAGTGCCACGTCCAATCCTGCCTTGAACAGCTCCAGGGACAGCGACTCCACCACCTCCCTGGGCAGCCCATTCCAGTAGCCAATGACTCTCTCAGTGAAGAACTTTCTCCTCACCTCAAGCCTAAATTTCCCCTGGCATAGCTTGAGGCTGTGTCCTCTTGTTCTGGTGCTGGCCGCCTGAGAGAAGAGAGCAACCTCCTCCTGGCTACAACCACCCCTCAGGTGGAAGCAATCTCTGTGTTTTTCTACCCAAATTGTTGTTGAGGTATTTGACAAAGAGCCATCCTCCACAGAATAGGCTAAGAAATACTTTTTGTCTTTCCAAAGAATAATCAGCACTGAGCTGAGATTGTTAGAGACTGAAGCATTCCCTTAGCTGACTGCAGGATCTTCTGCTCTTCATTTGAACTCGGAAGACTGGCTGACTTCTGCAGTCTGAGGGGTAGCAAGGGAAGGAAGGAAACAGCAAAATGAGATGTTTATGTACTAGCAAAGGTTGCCCTGGGCAACAAAAGCCTCTCTGTTTACCCTTTCTCTTACTGTAAGTGAGAGATGCAGTCCATTCAGCCACAATGAAACTGACCTCGGTCTTCAGTGCATGTTCTGGCCAGCCTGTGGAGGACCAACAAAAGCCTTCCTGTGCTGAAACGTCTTCGTGCTATTCTTACAGAGCCAGCGCTTCTGAGCAGTTTGTGAGAGAGAAAAATGAAGTAGAAAGTGCTATGTGCGAGAACAAACTGGAAAGCAGCCAAGCATTTCCAACATGAATTTTGCTGCTCTCATACAGACTTCATTGTTACACTTTAACATTGAGACTTTTGACCAGAAGAAGGTGGCACAAGCCCCAAAATCTGTCGTTTGAAAGCCTCACTATGAGGACTGCATATCCTATGGCTGCAGATAAGAGAAGAGCTTGTGACAACCAGTAGACATTCAGAGAATTGCTCAGTCCTCGTTGCTTGGTTTCTGAGTGATCATTCACAAACATCTAAGAGGCCATGGTGACCTGCTGTATATGCTGATGATCTGATCTGTTCCAGATCAGATACACAACCCCACAAACTCATCGTATTTGCCAGTGCTTTGGATCACTTGTTTTGACTTAGTAATCAGCACTTGTGAAAGAGGTGCACATGAGGGGTTTATGTTCTTTTAAAGGAAAAGCAGATGCAATTGCATGACAGAGTAATGATCTTGTGATCATAAAAGACACAGGAGACTTTTTTTAGAATAGAATAGAATCAACTAGGTTGGAAGAGACATCCAAGATCATCCAGTCCAACCTTCATTCTTTAATATGACCTTAGGTATAAAACCATGTAGCACACAAGGGATTTTGGTGGGTTTTGCTGATGCTTAGCCTGGAGAAGAGGAGGCTGAGGGCAGACCTCATTGCTGTCTACAACTACCTGAAGGGAGGTTGTAGCCAGNGTTCTATTTGTAGCTTGCTAAAATATCAACATACTTCAAACAGCCACATTGGTGCTTCAGATTATTTTTATTCTAAACGTTGAAGGCCCATCATGTCTGCTGGCTTTTGAAAACTGTAAAGGACAGAGTGACCACCTCACTTTGCTTTTTCTTGGATAGTCTTGTCAGGAGTTTGACAATACAGAGCGTGCTGATTTTCTGCATCACCCACATCTCAAACTTTAAAGCCACACACATTAGTTTGCAATGGCTCACATACATTTATTGTAAATATACATTCCAATGGCAATCATTCTCTCTGCCAACAACTTCCTCCTAACATCCAGCCTAGACCTGCCCTGGCACAACTTGAGACTGTGTCCCGTTCTTCTGTTGCTGCTTGACTGGCCGAAGAGACCAACCCCAGCTGTCTACAGCCTCCCTTCAAGCAGAAATACAGATACCTGTTCAGTGAGGACTGTTCAAGGCAGGCTGCATTTGGACACCAACAATTAAAGCTACACCAGGTGAAATTTAGGCTGGAGGTGAGGAGAAAGTTCTTCACTGAGAGAGTCATTGGCTACTGGAATGGGCTGCCCAGGGAGGTGGTGGAGTCGCCGTCCCTGGAGCTGTTCAAGGCAGGATTGGACGTGGCACTTGGTGCCATGGTCTAGCCTTGAGCTGTGTGGTAATGGGTTGGACTTGATGATCTATGAGGTCTCTTCCAACCTTGGTGATACTGTGAGACTGTGATACTGTGAAATAGTTCCATAGTGACATTTTAAGCCTAAGCTTTGCCAGTTCTTCAGGATTTTTTCTTCCTGTGCTCAGTTACTGAGAAGCATAGCAAACTGAGGCACCTACAAGTGTTCAAAAGACACAGAGATGTGGTGCTGAGTGTTTAGCACCAGGCTTGGGAGACAGCAGTTGGACTTGATGATCTCAATGGTCTTTTCCAACTGAAACAACTGTATGTATGTATGTACAATAGCTGTTTCAAATTATTTCTTCCTTACAACTGGAAGTTATGATCAGTTACAAAGCCTGACTTTTTATTTTAAAAACCCCCAAAAGCTAAGTCTTAATAACTTCCAGAGAGGTGAGATTAAGTCTTCACAATATCACACAGTATTACCAAGGTTGGGAGAGACCTCATGGATCTTGTGTAACATCATATGACTTGGTTTCATTCAGACTCATTTACCACAGAGAAAGAGCAGAGATTTGCATGTTGGTTATCAAGCTTGAAGTATTTGGTTTTACTTTACCTTGAAACCTTGGTTAGGAGAAGCTTGCAGGCACAAGTAGCCTATGAGAGAATTCCACAGAGCAGCATTTTTTTCAGTCTTTCTCAAAAAAAGACCAGCCTAACTTGCAGCAAACTTCCAAAAGCTGTATCAAGCAGGCTGGTCACAGTTGGCCACATTTATGAAGCAAAAGTTTTCTGCCTCCATTAAAAAAAAAAGAAGTCTTCTCTCTGTCATATTTTTTTGTTACACACAGAGGGGATATCAAGGTCTGTGTGGTTTATTGTTGTCACAGATTACTTTTTTAATGTTCTTTGGACCACTGATGGCTTAGGAACCACTCAAGAGAGTGGCTGCCTTGCGACACACAAGGATTTCCACCATGAGCAAGGCTTGTGCTGGGTCTTGAAAGCAAGGCTAGCTAGCCCTTGCCACAGGTCACCTGGCATGATTTGTGAGCAGCAGTAGAATAAATAATTCTGCCATGTTGGCAGATTGAAGCCATTTTTGTAGGTGAGAAAGAAGATACACAAAGAAAAGTAAGTAAACCACATTTTCTGTTTGCATGCAAATATCTTAGAATCACAGAATCATATTCAACCAAGTTGGAAGAGACCTCCAAGATCATCCAGTCCAACCTAGCACCCAGCCCTATCCAGTCAACCAGACCATGGCACTAAGTGCCTCATCCAGGCTTTTCTTGAACACCTCCAGGGACGGTGACTCCACCACCTCCCTGGGCAGCCCATTCCAATGCCAATCACTCTCTCTGGGAAGAACTTCCTCCTAACATCCAGCCTATACTTCCCCCAGCACAACTGGAGACTGTGTCCCCTTGTTCTGTTGCTGGTTGCCTGGGAGAAGAGACCAACCCCTACCTGGCTACAGCCTCCCTTCAGGTAGTTGTAGACAGCAATGAGGTCACCCCTAAGCCTCCTCTTCTGCATTGCCACAAGCTTTTATCAAATATGCACTCTAAAGTTTTAATTTGGATAGAAAGAACAAACTTTTCCCAACAGAGTTTTAGGGGTGCTAATTATGTCTGTATTTCTGTGGTAGTTTGGGTGTTCCCTGCCCCCCCCCACTTTAGAAATCACCCAGACTAGACTCAGCCAGCTCTGGAAATATGAATGAAGCTTATATTTACAGCTGGCACAATTTACAAGCAGATATTTACAGTATATACAGATATATACACAAATATACAAGGTAAAAGGTAATACAGAAACACAACTCCCCTCCCAGAAACCTGAGTCCCCAGGAAGGGCGCTCAACTGCCCCTTCACCTTCCCCCTACCCCTCTCAAACTTACCTCAGTCCCAAGGAACAGTAGAGGTTCAGCCAGGGGGGTTAAGAAGCAAAGCAGATTAGTCCAAAATGGAGGGTGGGGTTAGAGAGTAAGAGGCAGCTCAGTCAGTTCCCCAGCAGCAGCCCAAGTGAGAGAAGTGCCAAGTGTTTATCCGTGTTTTGACTTACATTTTTATACATCTCAGCGAGCCTATGAGGGAAGTAGACATCATCATTGTTGTCCTTTCACAGCCTGTGATCTATCTCTTCTCACCAAAACATTCTAGCCAGCTTTAAACTAGCACAGAGAAGTACAGTACTGAAGATCAGGAGTACTGCAAGAATAGAAGAATAGCCTTTGCCATCCTCAGAGGCTGGCATAAGGGGAAAAGAACTGTCAAAGGATGGTAATGGGAAAAGCATTACAAACAACAGAAGAAGAACCAGGACAAAGTGTCAAAGACATCAACAAGGTGGAGAAGATGAAGATAGCTATCCCTGGGCATTTTTGCCAGAAAGCTTTCAGGCTGAGTCCAACAGCAACTTGATCAGAGGAAGTGGAGGATGTATTGACAGAGAGAAAAAACCAAACTCACAAAAGTCAGACAGAATCAGTGAGCATCATTTTTGATCCAGTGAGTGGTAGAGGGAGAAGAGTTGGGTAGCAGCTGGGGAGGGGTAAGGATGGGGTTAATGCTTTCTTAAGGGTTTACTAACTGAGCTCTGACTTGTATGCAAGGAGAGGTTATCTAAACCATCCAATTAAGAAAAACAATGGATTAAAGGTTTCAGGGACTGATTGTACACGTGAGGGTTATAGATAGCAGGTGATTTATGCAAAAAGGAAACAAGAGAAAGATCAAAACAGGCATTCAGGAAACTATAATGTTTTCCTCTTGCACAGAATGGATACCCTTCTGTGTTTAGAATAGAATAGAATAGAATAGAATAGAATAGAATAGAATAGAATAGAATAGAATCAATCAGGTTGGAAGAGACCTTCAAGCTCATCCAGTCCAACCTAGCACCCAGCCCTATCCAGTCAACTAGAACATGGCACTAAGTGCCTCATCCAGGCTTTTCCTGAACACCCCCAGGGACGGTGACTCCACCACCTCCCTGGGCAGCCCATTCCAATTGCAAATCACTGTCTCTGGGAAGAACTTCCTCCTCAATTTCAGTTGTTTCAAACAAACAAAAAATATATAGCAGCTATTACATTTTTTTTCCCAGTCCAGCAGCTGAATTTTTGACCAAGAAACTCAAAGTGCCTAAGATGTGTATGTCTAGAGTGTGCAAGGAGTAGTAAGCTCTAAGTTTTTCCATGGCTAGTAATGGCAGCTGTGTTTCTGATACCTTCAAATAGGTCAGAGAGAAAATAAGACATGTATTTCTTACATTCAAATAGATTTGGCACTTCTTTCTTTCAAATAGTTGATGTGCACCTGACAATGAATGTTTGAAGAGGACTCAACCTGCTTTTTCTCTATTTCCATGAGGCTGAAAATGCAGAGAATGGTGGCTAGCTAAGCTGTATTCTGTTGAGATGATGCCTGTCACAGAGAGGAAAAACATTTAATAATTGCCTCTGTGGAAGGAGGCTTCTGCCAGGCAGCTGCTCCTGCGGGCTCTGCTGGTCCTCAGCTTCTGCTGGAGGTGGCAACAGCAAGAAGCGGTTGGCACTTTTCCCAGCAGGGAGCTCTGTGGCACAGGGGACTGTGCTCTGTGCCCAGCTGAGCCATAGCGCAGTGCCTGTCAGGTGGAGAGCCTTGGTGCTCTCCCATCAGCACTGACCAGCAGAAGGGATCACGCTGCTTCACATGGAACATTCAATGCTTCTGGTAACATCAGGCAATTGAGGACCACTTCTCGTTTCCCAAACCTTCAAAGGTAACAAAAATGACTTCTCACTGACACCAGCTGGTCCCTCTGCACCATCACATGCAGCCTACCAGCTCCACAGACTTTTGTGGATCAAGATCTCTCAAGGGGTCACTGACTCAGCCTTTTCTCTCTTCCTTGGACTTGTCTGTGAGCCAAATGCCTGATAGACCTTCTCAGTGCAGACCAAGGCAATGAAAGCACTTAGCACCTCAATCCTGTCTATGTCTGAATCACTTACCTCACTCAGCTGCAGGCCCACACTTTTCTCATTCTTCTTTTACTGTGAAGGTAAGAGATGAACCTCTTCTTGGAGCTCCTGACATTCTTTGCTAGTTTCAATTCAAGTTGATACTGAGCTTTTCTAGCACCATCCTTATTTTGTGGGCCTGTATTTTTTTTTAATGTGATCCTCATTTCTACATTGTCCTGATTTTCATCCACTGTACACAACAGTGCTTTCCACACTGGAGTTCAGCCATGGGGTCCCTACTGAAAGATAATCATAGAATCAACCAGGTTGGAAGAGACCTCCAAGATCATCCAGTCCAACCTATTACCCAGCCCTAGCCAATCAACTAGACCATGGCACTAAGTGCCATGATCCAAGATCATCCAGTCCAACCTATTACCCAGCCCTAGCCAGTCAACTAGACCATGGAACTAAGTGCCTCATCCAGTAGTTACTTGTTCTCTTGTATCAGTGAGGGACAGACCTGTGCTTGGAGAAGGTTGCCCTGAAGACTTGCCAGATCTTCTGGGCTTGCTCACCTTCACAAGTGCTTCCCAGTGCATCCAAAGAGTAGTCAAGGAGTAAGATGTGGTTCTTCAGGACATTCATTTTGGTTTCTTTCTGTTGTTTTTTAAATTAAAAAAAATATTTCAGTTGGTGAAAAAATATATTAGATGAAGAAGGAGTTTCAGAGAAGTCAAGGCATATTTGACTGATAAAACCAAAGCAAAATGTTTCCTAGGAAAAAAAAGCTCTTTTTCCTATTAAGTGGGTGGTGAGACACTGGAATGGGTTGCCCAGGGAGGTTGTGGATACTTCCTCCCTGGAGGTGTTTAAGGCCAGGCTGGATGAGGCCTTGAGCAACCTGCTCTAGTGGGAGGTGTCCCTGCCTATGGCAGGGGGTTGGAGCTGGATGATCCTTGAGGTCCCTTCCAACCTAAACCATTCTATGATTCTATGATTCTAAGAGGTATGAATATATGTTTTGTGTTGTGATGTTAAATTTTGGTGGAGGAAGCCAGAACATATTCCATTTAGGACTGGCATAAAGCAGACACATATAGTTGGTTGAGGAAGCCAGAACATATTCGTTTAAGACTGGCATAAAGCAGACATGTTTAGTTGGTTGAGGAAGCCAGAACATATTCCATTTAGGACTGGCATAAAGCAGACATGTTTAGTTGGTTGAGGAAGCCAGAACATATTCCATTTAGGACTGGCATAAAGCAGACATGTTTAGTTGGTTGAGGAAGCCAGAACATATTCCATTTAGGACTGGCATAAAGCAGACATTTAGTTGGCTGTTATCCACTTTGGCCATGGTTTTTTGCATGATAATTTCGAAGTGATCTGAGTTCTGAAGCTCTGAAAGTCAACCTTCTTTGTCTGATGCTCAGCTTTACCTTTCACTGCTTTCTGAAAATCCAGAAATATGTTTTTGATAGAGAGAGGATCATCTCCAAATCATAAAACTAAATAACCCTTCAAACTTTAGGGAATTCAAATTGCCAACCAGACTTCAATCCTGACTGTGGTAAATGTCAACCCTGGTCCTCAGGCAGTGAAGCAGGTTGAAGGAAGAAGTTAAATAGGATGGGGAACTGCCTTAATTACTTGGATTTTTTTCCCCCCTTCTTTTCCAGGAGACATTTAATTCAGAAACACTCAGTCATTTCATTCCTGGGACTGCTGCTTAGCCTTCTAATCTAGTGCTTGGGTCAGATGGAGAGAAGCAAAGAGACAGCTGTTAATTAAACAGCATAGATGTTATGTGACTGCAAAAGTGCCAGAAAGTTGTTCCATTTGCTCTCATAATTTATAAAATCTAGAAATAGGCTTTGAGGCAGTGACTTCATCTAAAAAGAATTACCAGTTCAAAGCGTATTAGTGCACGGCTGCTGAACGTGGCTTGGCATTAAGGGTTCCTTCATCAGCATTAATTGGATTAAATTACCTGCAGTGAAATATGAGCCCTTTGAGGAAAAGTAATTCTTGTCCTTCTGGCTTTAGGAGCATAAAAAGGAGGGGTAGTGGAGGGTGGGGATGTATGGATGTGGGGCAGGGGGTGGTGATTGTGAAGGGAAAAGGAAACCAAGGAGTAGTGCTCAGACAGGCTTTGTTTTAAGGCAGAGTAAGAGTGAGTTTGAACAAGCGAGGGTGCAAAATTGTTGCCGGTGAAAGTTGAGAAGGGGCTGCCTTTGGGCTAGAAAGGGGCTTTTGCTGACAGGCCTCTCAGGCAAAGAGCAAAGCACCAGTCAGGGCATGACACTGCAGAGCAGCAGTGAGGACTGAGGACCACGGGGGTCAATGGAACAGCTGGGACCCCATGGGCCATCTCCACATGCAAGGAGAGAGCAGGGCAGGGCAACGTGGCCTGAGATCAAAGCTATGACAGAAACAAAACCAGCATCAGGACAGTGCAGGCACAATGCTTCAGAAATATGAGAGCACCCACAAATTCAGTTACCCACTGACTGGAATAAGGGACATTCTGGGCCCCTCAATTTTAGAAAGATGTTGAGGTGCTTGAACATGTCCAGAGAAGGGCAACAAGGCTGGTGAGGGGGCTGGAGCACAAGCTCTATGAGGAGCATCTGAGGGAGCTGGGGTTGTTCAGCTTGAAGAAGAGGAGGCTCAGGGGAGACCTCGTCGCTCTCTACAACTACCTGAAAGGAAGTTCTAGCCAGGTGAGGGTTGGTCTCTTCTCCCAGTCACCCAGTGACAGAACAAGAGGACACAGCCTCAAACTGTGCCAGGGCAGGTTTAGGCTGGACCTTAGGAAAGAGTGATTACCTATTGCAATGGGCTGCCTGGGGAGGTGGTGGAGTCACCATCCTTGGAGGTGTTTAAAAGGAGGCTGGATGAGGCACTTAGTGTGTTTAGGTAATTAGAAAGGTTAGGTGATAGGATGGACTCGATGATGCTAGAGGTCTTTTCCAACCTGGTTGATTCTGTGATTCTGTGTGCTAGTTTGAGCCTAGCTAGAATGTTTTGGTGAGAAGAACTAGATCATAGGCTGAGAAATGAAAACAATGGTGAGGTCTACTTTGCTCACAGTCTTGCTGGGATGTGTAAAGAAGAAAAGCAAAACAAAGATAAAGTCACTTTGCTCTGCACTTCGCTTGGGCACTGTGCTCTGGGCTGTGCTCTCAGCTCTTTGCCTGCTGGGGAGCTGAGGCTGCTGGCTGAACTCCATCTTGCTTTCTAACCTCACCCTACATTTGCTTTTGTGGCTGATTCACCTTTGCTTTTTAATCCTCTTGACCGAACCTCCATTCTTCCTTGGGACTGGTGTAAGGTTGAGAGGGGTAGGGGGAAGGTGAGGGGGTGGTTGAGAGCCCCTCCTGGGGACTCAGGTTTCTGGGAGGGGAGTTGTGTTTCTGTATTACTTTTACCTTATATATTTCTGGCTATGACTGTATATACTGTAAATATCTGCTTGTAAATTGTGCCAGCTGTAAATATAAGCTTCATTCAAATTTCCAGAGCCGACTGAGTCTAGTCTGGGTGATTTCTAAAGCGTGAGGGGGCAGGGAACACCCAAACCATCACATTCTGTGATGAGACAGGGTGACTCTGTGGATCAGCATCACTGAATGTGCAAAAAACATCTTCTAAAGCATCCCACATATATCCCCCTAGACAAGTATCCCACATTTATCCCCCTAGATATCCTGGCTTTGTTTTGTTGGTTGCTTTTCTCTGTGAGTAAAATCTTAAGAGTTTGTTGCTCATCTTTTCTATTTTGCTTCAGCCATACATAGAAGCAAGCACCAAGCAATAGTGTTCTGGTGACTCTTGATTACCATTTGACAAAGCTGGGGGCATTAACTCTGTTACTGGTGCAACAGTAAAAGAAACTGAAAAGATGAGAAGGAAATAACCATTCTAATAAATCATCATTCAGCTAAATGTAACCTTTCAGCACAGTTTAGATATTGCTAAACAAAGCTACTGGATACAGATAGAATAGAATCAACCAGGTTGGAAAAGACCTCCAAGATCATCCAGTCCAACCTAGCACCCAGCCCTAGCCAGTCAACCAGACCATGGCACTAAGTGCCTCATCCAGGCTTTTCCTGAACACCCCCAGGGACGGTGACTCCACCACCTCCCTGGGCAGCCCATTCCAATGCCAATCACTCTCTCTGTGAAGCACTTCCTCCTAACATCCAGCCTATGCTTCCCCTGGCACAACTTGAGACTGTGTCCCCTTGTCCTGTTGCTAGTTGATAGATCCAACTCAGAAAGAAAACTATCTTTGTGGACAGAGCTCCACTGCACTACCTGCATATCCTTTGCTTTGAATTGACAGAAGACAGGGCACACAGCTGGGATAACTGCTGGAGCGACACTTGAGAGCTACTGTAATGGAGTTTTCTCTTGAATTGTTTAGCTGAGCAGGAGTTGTGGATGAGTATGCCAGTGTGCTCCTGGATATGGCCAGCTCCAACAGCTTCTGACCACCCATGGTGTCTACTGCATGTTACTGGCTAGACAGGCGTTTAACCTGAGTATGAATGCTGTCATACAGCTAAGTATTTTTATCATCCTAGGTTGTTTTTTTCCCCTGTAAAAGTCTGACAGTTTGTGGATGAAATGTGTCTTTATGGGCAATTTACTGGCGTTTTCTGCCACACATATTCATACACTGCTGACAGGAATTTCATGACCTGTACATTGACTCACATTGACTTATTTCGTAGTGCAACTGCCCATCATCTTTCGCAGTGCCAGGCATGCAGCCAGCTAATTCTGACAGCCTGATGCTCTCAGAACATCTTGAGGCTTATGACTAAGGACGGCTCTTGTGCACTTATGGATCAGTGTGGGAAACCTTTACTTCCAAATCACACTGTGATATTACATGATTGGCAGAGGTGAACACAGACTGTGGAACAGAGATTATGAAAAATCATTAAATAAGACTGATCGTTGCCTGCTACGTGGAAAATCAATCAGTAATGCTCATTGATGCCATTTCATCTCCACTTCCTGCACTTTTCACTTTGAATGTTCCAGTTAAACCACATGGCCAAAAGTCTCCACTACTATTAAAAATGCTGCTCTGTGAAGCTTCATCATACTACCTGCATAGCACATCTTTGTTTCTGTCCACAACATTCCCTTTTTTGTCCTTGAAAATGTGCTTGCACTGAACATGTGACAGGAAAAATATCTCTGCAAGTGGATAACTTTCATAGAACCTACTTCATTTGCTGGCTGAAACCACCCAGCAACAGAAACTTCACAGCTTTCTTCAAACCTAAACTGCCAAATATCCCATGATACGTCTTTATCCATTTCATTCAGCCCCACAGGGTATTTGGAAGTCAGTAGAAAATACTCTCCATGTGAGAAGTGTTGCAGTCCTGTGTTCAGTGGCAGTTCCCTCTCTGTTGGGTACAGTGCTCTTTTTTTGCACCAGGGCAGCTCTGCAGGTTGTGTGTAGGCTATGAGGACGCATTCTGGAGAGCATCTCTGGTGCACATGGGAAGATGTGACCGTGGGCCATGGGGTCCATGCGAGTGATGACCTTCAGGAAAGTCATTCTTAGAGAGAGGCTCAAATTAAAATTCTGATAGAATAATTCCCATGTCTGCTGTTTGAGCCTTAAAAATTTTTAACTTGCTCAAGATAGGTAATGCTCAACTGATCAATGATTGCCAAGTTAAAAAGGAGAACAATGATTGCCAAGGAAAAAAAAAGAGAAGTGCTGTTCTCTTCTACAAGGCTTGTTTCAGCAATTTTGTTCAACAAAATATGATCAATTTGAAGGAAGAGAATGTGTCTGTCTGTTACAAACATGCCACAGTGTTGTCTAAAATAAGAGGAATGTGGAAAAGGGAGTCAGTATAGTGTGCTAGTTTGAGCCTAGCTGGGATGTTTTGGTGAGAAGAACTAGATCATAGACTGGGAAATGAAAACAATGGTGAGGTCTACTTCCCTCACAGTCTTGCTGAGATGTGTAAAGAAGAAAAGCAAAACAAAAGATAAAGTCACTTTGCTCTGCACTTCACTTGGGCACTTCATGCTGGGCTGTTCTCTCAGCTCTTTGCCTGCTGGGGAGCTGCGGCTGCTGGCTGAACTCCATCTTGCTTTCTAACCTCACCCTCCATTTGCTTTGGCTGATTCACCTTTGCTTTTTAACCCTTTTGGCCAAACCTCCATTCTTCCTTGGGACTGGGGTAATGTTGAGAGAGGTAGGGGGAAGGTGAGGGGGTGGTTGAGAGCCCCCCCTGCGGACTCAGGTTTCTGGGAGGGGAGTTGTGTCTGTATTGCCTTTTTACCTTGTACGTTTCTGTATATATCTGTATCTACTGTAAATATCTGTTTGTAAATTGTGCCAGCTGTAAATATAAGCTTCATTCAAATTTCCAGAGCCGACTGAGTCTAGTCTGGGTGATTTCTAAAGTGTGGGGGGGTGGGGAACACCCAAACCATCACATATAGGCATTACAAAACTTGCCGCTCGTTTGGGGGTTTGTTCCTGCCTTCAGGAAAACATGTCCGATGCAAGCTAACACAACTTTAACCATGACTTCTATATCCTCAGGGATAAAGCACCTGAAGAGTCAGAGTGATTCAGCATTTCCAGAGGAAGAAGAGGGAGTTAGCGAAAGGGAAGAGGAATGGGGCCACTAAACAACGCGGAGCTGCTTCAAGCGCTATCACGGAGCGTAAGTGAACTGCAGCAGCCGTGCGTGCCTCAGACCACTCACCACTGCTTGTGTCCCCACACTGCAGCTCTTGGCATGCCAGCGGCGCCGGGGCTCCCTGGGGAGCACCCTTGGCTGGGTTTTACAGCCACCTGCAAACGTGTTCTATGATCCTTACACCCACAGATAACACAGTTCTTTTAAAGTCATTTTTCTTTCTTTTTTCTATGACACAGAAATGCCATTTGTAAATGTGTTAGTGACCTGACATCAGTACTGCCCAAGCTTAACTACTGCGTGTACTCTAAGGCCTCTTGTAAATAAAAGTGATCTAACAACTGCAAAATAAATGCATTCATTTAGACAAGGCTGAGTATTGGAGAGTGGATTTTGGATTGGACAGACAGAAATGTCTGTGCAAAGTGATGCTTTCAGTTACCTGCAGCTTTTAGCGGCATTGTTGAAGTTACTTGCAGTCACACTGGTAGAAACCTCTGTGCCCAGTAAAATCATGGAGCAGATCCTCCTGGAGGCACTACTAAAACAGAAGAATAGTGAAGAGATGATTGGGTACAATCAGCACGGCTTCACCAAGGGCAAATCCTGCCTGACAAACCTGGTGGCCTTCTATGAACAGGTCACAACATTTACAGATGAGGGGCGAGCAACTGATGTCATTTACCTGGACCTGAGCAAGGCCTTTGACACTGTCCCGCACCACATCCTGGTCTCCAAGCTGGTGACACATGGGTTTGATGGGCGGACCACGAGATGGATAAAGAACTGGCTTGATGGCTGCACCCAAAGAGTGGCTGTCAACAGGTCCACATCCAAGTGCAGGCCAGTGACAAACGGAGTCCCTCAGGGATCAGTCCTGGGACCAGTCTTGTTCAACATCTTTGTCAGTGCCATAGACAAAGGCATTGAGTGCACTCTCAGCAAGTTTGCTGATGATACCAAGCTGTGTGGTGCAGCAGACACGCTGGAGGGCAGGGATGCCATCCAGAGGGACCTGGACAGGCTGGAGAGGTGGGCACAAGCCAACCTCAGGAGGTTCAACAAGACCAAGTGCAAGGTCCTGCATCTGGGTCAAGGCAATCCCAAGCACAAATACAGGCTGGGCAGTGATTGGCTGGAGAGCAGCCCTGAGGAGAGGGACTTGGGGGTGCTGGTGGAGGAGAAGCTCAACATGAGCCATCAGTTTGCACTTGTAGCCTGGAGGGCCAACCAGAGCCTGGGCTGCATCAGGAGAAGTGTGGCCAGCAGGTCGAGGGAAGGAATTCTCTCTCTCTACTCTGCTCTGCTGAGACCCCACCTGGAGTACTGTTATTATCTGGAGGCATTAGAAAAACTTTTGATTTAAGAGTCACAGGAACAACAGGAGTCTGTGAGACCCAGAAGCAGGATGCCAGGCACCCCCCGGGCTGTGAGAAATGTCAGTATTCACTTTTGTCACCTGCAGCTATCATTGGGTACAGCATTCTCTAAGGAAGGCAGGGGGGTGGGGGTGGTGTGGTGTATGTGTGTGCAGACAACTCCATGTTTGCCAGCTTCAGCCAGGAAATGGTAGCATATCAACCTGTGGTAATTTAGCATACATGAGTCCTGGCCACACTTCTCTTGATGCAGCCCAGCACACGGCAGGTGCAGTAAGGCCTGGGTTCTAAATCATCCCCCATGACATACTTGATTTTGAAAATCAGACTGGCCAACAGGCACTAGCACCATTGTTCTGGCCAATGAATTCAAAGCTTCGTGCCTCCTTCGACCACACAGGCATGGGGAGGGCAGCACAAGACACCTGACATGTGGTGCTGAGCCTCCTAACCCTCAAGGCTTTGCTCATCTTAGTCCTGGACCCCAGCACAACAGGAGGAGAGCCAGAGTTAAACATGCCTAGAAGGATTTATGCCCTGCCAGGACAACACTGCTGTGTCAACTCTGAGGTGAGGCTTCAGGCAGAGGTCCTGCCTTCTGTGCATGGGCCCAGGACTCCCATGATGTCCAAAGTCCAGGTCAGACAGTAAGGAAGAGAATTCCGGTCTGTCTCACTCTGCCTAACAGGCTACAATTCCAAAAGCCAGGTTGGTGGCAGCTTTTACACTTTAAAAACATATATTTATTTTATTCCAGAAGACAAACTGTTGGGTCACTTCCCAAGCCCTCTTCAGAAATAATCTGGGTAGTCTGCAGTGTTGCAGGTGGTTGGGAAAGAACCTAAATAGAATCATAGAATCAACCAGGTTGGAAGAGACCTCCAAGATCATCCAGTCCAACCTAGCACCCAGCCCTAGCCAGTCAACTAGACCATGGCACTAAGTGCCTCATCCAGTCTTGAACACCCCCAGGGACAGTGACTCCACCACCTCCCTGGGCAGCCCATTCCAATGCCAATCACTCTCTCTGGAAAGAACTTCCTCCTAACATCCAGCCTATACCTCCCCTGGCACAACTTGAGACTGTGTCCCCTTGTTCTGTTGCTGCTTGCCTAGAAGAGACTGACCTCCACCTGGCTACAGCCTCCCTTCAGGTAGTTATAGACAGCAATGAGGTCACCCCTGAGCCTCCTCTCCTCCAAGCTAAACAACCCCAGCTCCCTCAGCCTCTCCTTATAGGCCTTGTGGACCAGGCCCTTCACCAGCTTCATCACCCTTCTCTGCACACACTCCAGTATCTCAGCACCTCTCTTGAATTGAAGTAAGTCTCCTGTATGCTGGAGGCTATTTTCATGAGTCTGGCAGCTGTCACCATACAATTAAGTGTCCCCAGTTCAGTGCAGGGTTCGCCCCCCTAATTTTTTGTGAGGGATCTTATTCCTGCAGTACATAAAGCATCATCTGTCACCTGTCCTGGTGGGTACAATGCAAGGGCACGTTGAAAACATGCTGCCCCAAAAGCTCCCCCTTCTTCTCCTATGGCATTTACATTGGTGCTCAGGGTGACAGTTGTTTGTTTCCTTCCTTCCTTCCTTCCTTCCTTCCTTCCTTCCTTCCTTCCTTCCTTCCTTCCTTCCTTCCTTCCTCCCTTCCTTCCTTCCTTCCTCCCTCTCTCTCTCTTTCTTATTTTTCCAGGCAGCTCAGGCAATGGTGAGCTGCAGCAAGAGTCTTAATCGTTCCCTTGGTTTCTAGCATGTGCAATTACATCTGACCTTTTCATTTGCTGATGCTAAATGCCTCCTATGCTTTGCTGTATTCTCTCCTTTATCCTTCAGTGAAGATATCAGCACTTTAAGCAAATCTCAAGCAAGATATTAATGCACAGCCCATTGAACCTTAGGCTGGTAAGATGCTACTAATTTCCAGTAGCAGCAAAGTTGGCTGATGGAGTTTCTACAAGTTCACTGCCTACATTTCTGCTATGGAGGGTTCTTTCTTATTATTTGTTTTGTTGTGTTTGTTAAATGGGATAAAACTTAACTAGGCCAAGTGCAGGGTTCTGCACTTTGGCCACAACAACCCCAAGCAATGCTACAGGCTGGGGACAGAGTGGCTGAAGAGCAGCCAGGAGGAAAGGGACCTGGGGGTACTGGTGGATAGTAGGCTGAAGATGAGCCAGCAGTGTGCCCAGGTGGCCAAGAGGGCCAATGGCATCCTGGCCTGGATCAGGAACAGTGTGGCCAGTAGGATGAGGGAGGTTATTCTTCCCCTGTACTCAACACTGGTCAGGCCACACCTTGAGTGCTGTGTCCAGTTCTGGGCTCCACAATTCAAGAGAGATGTTGAGGTGCTAGAACATGTCCAGAGAAGGGCAACAAAGCTGGTGAGGGGCCTGGAACACAAACCCTATGAGGAGAGGCTAAGGGAGCTGGGGTTGTTTAGCCTGGAGAAGAGGAGGCTCAGGGCAGACCTC
>WAAF01003928.1:91352-101458 GCA_013400475.1 Tricholaema leucomelas | reverse complement strand
CACCAAGACGGGTTGGACTTGATGATCTGTGAGGTCTCTTCCAACCTTGGTGATACTGTGAAGACACTGAACAATCACTATCATTTGCATGGCACAGATGATAACTTGATGCCATTTGTATTGCCATAAATCAAACTGGCATATTGTTGTTGTGGATCTCTGTCCACTGCTATTTAATGTAGTTATCCTCCAGAGGCTTTCCATTACTGACTGCTGGTGACACTGAATGCTTTGTACAATTCACTGTGACTGGATAGTCCACTGCTGTCATTGGAGTGAAGTTACTGAAAATCTGTTGCAACACAGACTTATTATTTCCTTTACATTTTGATATTAAGCATTAATGTCCTTACCATCACGAGTAAAAAGTTTAAAGTGTGCCAATCAGCATTTATAAAACATTGAAACGTGGAACTCTTTAATTAAACATAAGCAGTTTTTAAACTGAATGTTCTGATTAAATAATCACTCAGGAGTAAAGGAAATCATCACTTAAACAAAATCATCCCAGAACAGTTCCACTTAATCTTGTAACAGTCAATTAAGTGTAAGTGAGACAAAGGAAAGGACAAAGGTATTGTGGAGAAAAATGACGCTCGGTCACAACTGGACTTATAACAACAACCTTCTGGTTCCTCCTTTCACTGATCAGGACCCAGGGCATAGTTACTCCTGTTAAAAAAAAATGGAATAGTCTGCAAGAATTACACCTAGGAAGAGATATGATGCAAAGGTAAACAAGCCCCTTTTTCTTTTTCCTTTTTAATGAGGAATCCTCTCATCATAGTACAACTGAACACTCAGTGTCAGTTCCCAAGAACACAGAAAGATTCTCTTCCTGTGTTCCCCAGCTCTAACTCAGTTGCTTAATCACAGAAAACTGAGCTGAGCTTTCCACCTTTTTGGTAAAGCACAGAACAACGACAGCTAGTTATGAAATTCCAACCTGTGCCCCTGTGTTTCTTTTCTCCTTACTTGTCATCTCATTTTCCCAGCCCCAACACCCACAGGTCCTTATTTCTCTGTCATGCCACTCGACAGGCACTCTGGATGTTGCTTTTGCCTCATCTGAAGCACAAAAAAGAGGATAGGTAGAAAAGTACAGCATGGAGTGTTCTAATTGTGTCCTGATAGATGTGTAGTGCTTCTTACACTCAAATACTTAACTTGGGAAGAAGGAGGGAAACATAATACTATGTGTACACTACCTGCTGCTTGCTTGACATGACATTCCATTGAAAATACTTGACCTTGGTTAAAAAGAGCCCTGCCTGGATCTGCTGGCCATCAACAGAGGTGCAAAAATGCAAAGCAGGGATGCTACCCATGCTGTATCTCCCTTCTGTGCCGAGTGCTACTGCATCACACACAATGCACTTGCCTTTGACTGTCTCAAACATCGCTTACGCAGAGAAAAAGAGGGAAGTGGGCAAATAAGAAAACAGTAAGAAAACTGCTTTGCTATTTGTAGTGACCAGGCTTTTCCACACACTGCAGCAACTAAAACACTAAAAACATTTAGACAATAACGACAGTTTAATGGATGCCCTAGATTTAAAATGATATCATGTCACCACTGTGAAAGAGAAATAGGACAGATATTAGCCTCAGTTTCCCTTTGCTACGGAACACTGAGGACTATTTCAGTGCAAAATACCTGCATTGCCTTTCTTTTAAGTTATCTTTAACATGGTGACAGAGTTTCTGCTGCTGAAACCCAATACCAATTCATTTAATGTCAAACAGCTAGAACCTGAGTCTCATTAGACGTTACTTTAAAAGTGTGCTGCCCTGGCTCCTGCACATGGATGCAAACACCTGCAGTACACTTTTTCAATTGGCAGGCACAGAAAAATCCCACCACAGACTCACAGAGTACCGGGTTGGAAGGGACCTCAAAGACCATCTAGCCCAACCTTTCTGGGTAAGAATATAATTTAAATGAGGTAGCTCACCACCCTGTCAAGCTGGGCCTTGAAATGTCCCTGTCTAATGTAGGGAAACCCACAACCTCCCCTTAGGAGTTTATTCCAATGTTTAATAGATCAAACGGTGAAAACAAAATCTGTACAAGATTCAACATCTTGAATGTCCTTCAACACAAGGACATGGAACTGCTGGAGCAAGTCCAGAGGAGAGCCACGAAGATGATCAGAGGGCTGGAGCAGCTCTGCTATGAGGACAGGCTGAGAGAGTTGGGACTCTTCAGCCTGGAGAAGAGAAGGCTTCGAGGAGACCTTAGAGTGGCCTTCCAGTATCTGAAGGGAGCCTACAGGAAGGCTGGGGAGGGACTATTGACAAGGTCTTGTAATGTCAGGACGAGGGGGAATGGGTTTAAACTGGAAGAGGGGAGATTTAGACTGGATGTTAGGAGGAAGTTCTTTACAGTGAGGGTGGTGAGACACTGGCACAGGTTGCCCAGGGAGGTTGTGGATGCTTCCTCCCTGGAGGCGTTTAAGGCCAGGCTGGATGAGGCCTTGAGCAACCTGCTCTAGTGGGAGGTGTCCCTGCCTATGGCAGGGGGTTGGAGCTGGATGATCCTTGAGGTCCCTTCCAACCTAAACCATTCTATGATTCTATGTAATGCAGCTCTAATCTCCCCATTAGCAATCTGTACCCATTACCCCTTGTCTTTACTATCTGACTCCTTGTAAAAGGGGTAGATTCATAAGTTAAAAGGATAGATTCATAGACTATATGACCATATAAGATGTCATTTAATCATATGACCTATGGCATAGTTGAGAAATGTGCATTAGGTCTCCTCTGTTGTTTACCAGAAGCAGAAAGTTCTGTGAAATGGTCGGTGGTGACTTCAACTATGGTAATATTTAAGTAAAATCTAGCCAGATTTCTCATTCTATAGTACTCTGGCTGGTCTGTCCCTAGGAAGGAAATGTTTAAGATGATGATGACATAGTCTCTCTGTAAAGACCATAAAGTACTGAAAACATTTTTCTGTGACATTTAAATATTGGTAAAATAGGGAAGATGCAAGAATAAAATGTTATGCAAGTATAAATCTAACCATTGAATGACATAAAATCAGAATGTAAATTATATCATGACTGACCAATAAACTCCTACAACAGAAGAAGGCTCAAAAGTTATGGGCAAGATCAATGCATTCATCAGACTTAGGAGATAATGCAAGAGGTGACTGACCAGAGTTGCTGCAAAGAAAACAGACAATCTCAACACAAAGGCAAAGCAGAATGGCCGTTGACTAAGATAAGCACTTATGTCAGTTGAGCAAAACCACTGATTATATGACAGCTGAGGGCATCAAGCAGTGATGTAGATGGTTCTCCTCGCTTTCTTCAGAAGACTGTGACTGTCTCCTTGAGTTAGCCAGGCCAGCACAGAGGGAGTGAAAAGATGGCTCAGTTGGTCTCTTCTGCCAGACAACCAGCAACAGGACAAGGGGACACAGTCTCAAGTTGTGCCGGGGGAAGTATAGGCTGGATGTTAGGAGGAAGTTCTTCACAGAGAGAGTGATTGGCATTGGAATGGGCTGCCCAGGGAGGTGGTGGAGTCACCGTCCCTGGGGGTGTTCAGGAAAAGCCTGGATGAGGCACTTAGTGCCATGGTCTAGTTGACTGGATAGGGCTGGGTGCTGGGTTAGACAGGATGATCTTGGAGGTCTCTTCCAACCTAGCTGATTCTATTCTATTCTAATATGAAAACTAAACAAGAAGCAAAATATCTCCTGAGAGAACAATGGACTTGAGCTGGCTTCAAGCTGTGAATGCCTTACTGGTGACAGGGGACACCGAGTGTCATGACAGCAATCATATTCTAAAGGCTGGTAATGGGACTCACATCAGCATTGTGACTGAGCAGTGATTTGCAAATGCTCTATTTGCTAAGTTAATCTGCACTGTTGTATGCTTTCAATAGAGTTTGCATCACCCTGCTAAATCAGAAATCCCATGTAACATCAACTGTCTTCAGACAGGTGAATTTGATTTTAATTGTTACATCCTTCATGATGTAATATCTAAAAGAGCCTGGTGAGAGAGTACTGGGCTCTGATATTGATATACTTTACTCTGCTCTCGTCAGACCCCACCTGGAGTACTGTGTGCAGTTCTGGAGCCCCCAGCACAAGAAGGACATGGAACTGCTGGAGCGGGTCCAGAGGAGAGCCACGAAGATGATCAGAGGGCTGCAGCAGCTCTGCTATGAGGACAGGCTGAGAGAGTTGGGGCTCTGCAGCCTGGAGAAGAGAAGGCTTCGAGGAGACCTTAGAGTGGCTTTCCAGTATCTGAAGGGAGCCTACAGGAAGGCTGGGGAGGGACTATTGACAAGGTCTGGTAATGTCAGGACGAGGGGGAATGGGTTTAAGCTGGAAGAGGGGAGATTTAGACTGGATGTTAGGAGGAAGTTCTTTACAGTGAGGGTGGTAAGACACTGGCACAGGTTGCCCAGGGAGGTTGTGGATGCTTCCTCCCTGGAGGCGTTTAAGGCCAGGCTGGATGAGGCCTTGAGCAGCCTGCTCTAGTGGGAGGTGTCCCTGCCTATGGCAGGGGGTTGGAGCTGGATGATCCTTGAGGTCCCTTCCAACCTAAACCATTCTATGATTCTATGCTATGGAAATGAGTCAAGACATTCACCAAGCTCTCCATTTACCTGGAAAATGACCACAATCACTGAAGGAAATGAAGACACAGTGAATAGATGTTTCACATAAAATGACAACTAGAAATGCCTTAAAAGATCAGATGCCTTTGAAAGTAACACCTAACCAATATGTTTGTTCTTTTCATTGTAGCACACTTAAAAATCAGCAATGTTGTGAATCAGAAATCCAGATTCTTTTCATGGTTTTTCTGACTTGTGTGACTATGAATTACTTAGAAGCAGATCCACAAAAGGTTCAGGAGACTGGAGAAAAAGTGCAAAATGACTTTCTGTAGGTTATGCTGGCTGACCACAGATGCATATTTCCACGGGGGGAGGGATTAAATAAATTAAATTAAGCATTCACAAGTCTAAACAGAAGAAAAATCATTAATCTAGAATGCGAGACCTAAAGATCTGAAACATATACGTGCTATGAATTTCCAGTGACAACAGCATTTTGACAACATAATTTCCTGTGACAGTGTAACAGTTTCATCACAGTATTACCAAGAGACCTCACAGATCATCAAGTCCAAGCCGTTACCACAGAGCTCAAGGCTAGACCATGGCACCAAGTGCCACGTCCAATCCTGCCTTGAACAGCTCCAGGGATGGCAACTCCACCACCTCCCTGGGCAGCCCATTCCAGTGTCCAATGACTCTCTCAGGGAAGAACTTTCTCCTCACCTCAAGCCTAAATTTCCCCTGGCGTAGCTTGAGGCTGTGTCCTCTCGTTCTGGTGGTGGCCGCCTGAGAGAAGAGAGCAACCTCCCCCTGGCTACAACCACCCCTCAGGTAGTTGTAGACAGCAATAAGGTCTCCCCTGAGCCTCCTCTTCTCCAGGCTAAACAATCCCAGCTCCCTCAGCCTCTCCTCGTAGGGCTGTGCTCAAGGCCTCTCACCAGCCTCGTTGCCCTTCTCTGGACACATTCAAGCATCTCAATGTCCCTCTTAAACTGGGGGGCCCAGAACTGGACACAGTACTCAAGGTGCTGTCTAACCAGTGCAGAGTACAGGGGCAGAATGACCTCCCTGCTCCTGCTGGCCACACATCTCATAACAAGAGGAACTGATGATTACATTGGTTCAGAAAGCATACTAGGTGAACAGTTCTCAAACTAACTTGAAAGTCTGTTCAGAACAGAATTCTGCAGTGTCTGGGCATGTGTTCAATCAATGACATGAGCAGTAGCCCCTACTTCTTACATGCCCTTGACAGCAGGGAAAGGCACAGCCTGTAGTAAAAGAGGGTACAGAGAAAAATCCTTTCAGTTCCACATCGTTTCCAAAGATCTTTACATATCAGTTTAAAATTTTCAGGCATAGTTATTTAGTTTCAGTAGAGAAACCTGAACTTCTACAGCAAAACTGTCTGTGGCATTCAGGAGCAACAGAGAAAACTGCTGCAAAACATACAATAGCTCAGATGTAAATTGAGGATGCCAGTAAGAGAGTATTGGCACATCACTCAGCCTCTGGAGATGCCTTAAAAATGATGTACTGCTTCTTAGTGAGTGTGATCATTTGATGCAGTTGCATCTCCTGCTATACCTGTCTCCCCTTTTCCCATCACTTGTTATAAGTCCATGGTTTAAGTACCACTCACTGTCTCTTTGAAGATGCAAGAGATAAGCAGTTTGCTTGTACAAGTTATAGAATCATAGAATGGTTTAGGTTGGAAGGGACCTCAAGGATCATCCAGCTCCAACCCCCTGCCATAGGCAGGGACACCTCCCGCTAGAGCAGGTTGCTCAAGGCCTCATCCAGCCTGGCCTTAAACACCTCCAGGGAGGAAGCATCCACAACCTCCCTGGGCAACCTGTTCCAGTGTCTTACCACCCTCACTGTAAAGAACTTCCTCCTAACATCCAGTCTAAATCTCCCCTCCTCCTTTTTAAACCCATTCCCCCTCGTCCTGGCATTACTAGACCTTGTCAATAGTCCCTCCCCAGCTTTCCTGTAGGCTCCCTTCAGATACTGGAAATCCAGTCCTGGCTTTTGCTTCAGGACTACTCATTTACTTATTACAAAATTAAATTAAATCAGTCTCTTATTTCTATCTCATTATTTAGATGAACTTTTTGACTATTGTCATCTCTAGGTAAGGAACATCCTTAGATTGGTGGAATCTGTGTCATTAAATCCTTTTTTTCTTTTTTACCACATTCAAGAAAGTAAAATAGCTGCCAGATGATGTTTGCTTTTGGAAATACACTATGCAAAGTCAACTCCTTCTCATAAATGTTGTGGTTTGAAGTGTTAAAATGTAAGGCATTCTGTGGAAAACTCCCTTCCTTAGAAAAGGAATGAGATTAGCTCTTTCTAAAATAAGAAATCTTTGCTCTCCTAAGAAAGAATGTATAGATTGACAAGTCAGGAGACCACAGGGCTTGCCTGCTGAGTTGCATCTGACTTGAGCAGCATTTTTGTTGCTCTGCCATCTACAGACCTCTGAGGACAGCTACACCACAACAGACTTCTGCACAGTTTGAAAGATAAAAGGCGCAGGTTTTCCTACTATGTTCCTCATCCAGGAGATGGGAAACTTTTCCAAGGCACTTAAATTTCAAGTCAGGCTTTAGTATAAAGCATAGATGTCAAAAGACAGAAATGTCAGTTACCAGACAACTTCAAATGCCAAGAAATTAATTTTAGTGTAAATATTTTGATTTAGGACCTTAAATTACCCATCTGTTATTTCTGACAGAGAAAAGCTGTCAACAATAAAAGCATGGAGAGCTGGAATGCAGAAGTCTAGAATAAGTGGGTGTTCTCCACAAAAAGCACTTTTTCCCTAAATATGCCAAGTCATATATTTATGTCTAAACTCAGTGTTGCTGCTCAGGCAATGCCATACTTCTGGCACAACATCACAAGCCTCACTGCCATAAAAACATTAATGAGTTTAGCATTTTAATTAGAAGTGAGGAAAAAAAGGTGTCATTGTATACCTTGATTATTCTTATGGCCTTAATACCTCAAAGCTTATCCTAACATTCATAAAGTCAGGAGACCAATCTTTCTGATTAAGAGAATGACACAGTCCCATTCCTACCAGAACCAGCAAATTCTGTCTACTCAAGATTTACATTTAGTACAAAGGATGTGGTTTACAAAGTAAGAATCATATTAGATGGCTAAACTAAGAGGAGTGCATTCTAACAGCATAAGACTAATAATCATGGAATGCCAGGTTGGAAGGGACCTCAAGGATCATCTGGTTCAACCTTTCTAGGTAATAGTACAGTTGAAATGAGATGGCCCAACACCCCCTCAAGATGAGTCTTAAAACTTTCCAGTGTAGAAGAATCCACTACTTCCCTTGGGAGACTATTCCAATCTCCAGCTGTTCTCATGGTGAAAAGCTGTTGGAGGAGAAAAAGTTATGTACTTCTGTTTTGAAAGTTTACCTCATTCTCTATTCTGCTGATTAACTGCAAATATGCATCTTTAAATGACTTCAAAATCATTCTTCCATTTCAACTAAAGGTCTTGGGGTTTCATTTAAGAAACAACAAAAAGGACAAAAAGGGGGGATGGGGGTGGGAAAGAGTCTACTAGATACCATATAGTTAGAATAGAATCAATCAGGTTGGAAGAGACCTCCAAGATCACCCAGTCCAACCTAGCACCCAGCCCTATCCAGTCAACTAGACCATGGCACTAAGTGCCTCATCCAGGCTTTTCCTGAACACCCCCAGGGACGGTGACTCCACCACCTCCCTGGGCAGCCCATTCCAATGCCAATCACTCTCTCTGGGAAGAACTTCCTCCTAACATCCAGCCTATACTTCCTTCGGCACAGCTTGAGGCTGTGTCTCCTTGTTCTGTTGCTGGTTGCCTGGGAGAAGAGACCAACCCCCACCTGGCTACAGCCTCCCTTCAGGTAGTTGTAGACAGCAATGAGGTCTGCCCTGAGCCTCCTCTTCTCCAGGCTAAACAACCCCAGCTCCCTCAGCCTCTCCTCATAGGGTTTGTGTTCCAGGCCCCTCACCAGCTTTGTTGCCCTTCTCTGGACACGTTCCAGCACCTCAACATCTCCCTTGAGTTGAGGAGCCCTAGTTAATACCAAGAAGATTATATTTGTTTATGCTAAGCAGTTTTTATTTGCAGGTTGTTTGTACAACACCTTAGTTCAATATTTCACATTACTCTCAGTGTTTGATGGGGAGATACCAGCCACTGCTGCAGTTTCACCCTGGGCAGCTTCATTAGATTCAGCGGTGCTCTGCGATGAAGCATTACCATTCAGTGGGTCTGTATTCTGCGGGTCTGTCTCTTGCTGGGCATCGATGAGACCTTTCTGGTTCGGATCAGAGTTAGTGCATTGTTCTGAGCTGGACTCGTCGCTCAGAGGAGTGTCAGAAGAGACTACTTGTAGGACGATGGATCTGGGAGGACAGGTTGTACCATCGCTCCCCTGACTACTCTCGTTTTGTATCCTTGTTGTCTCTTCCTTTAACTGCGCATCTGTGGAATTTCTGCTTTGGTCTTTTTCCTGTTCACCAACATTTTTCCCAAGTTCTTCTACAAAGAGGGAACAAAATATGTGAATTAGGTAAGAAGGATTTACCACAACTGTTTGAATGACAGAGCTGCGTGTGGGAACACTGTGAATGCCGACTTTCTACAGGTGCATTAGTGTGTTTAATATGTGTCAGATTATGCTCCTGAGTATGCTATTGTGCATGAAACACAGTGGCCCACTTTCTGGTTTGATCTCTATTTTGCTCTCTCTTTTTTGGCCATAGTATAGAGCCAACAGCAGCATCAGACATTGTAAGATGAATGACGAGAGCAGGAGCACCCCATGCTGCAAATAGATCCAGCAGCAGCAGTGGTTGCCACCACGGGACTAGGTGGAGCAGAGCTCATCAGTTCTGCAACAGAGAAAATGCATATCAACGAGCACCTGGCTGGGGATGGGGAAGGGGAAGGCATCAGAACTGAAGGGAAGCTCTGAAAGAAGTCAGCCTATCAGCCTGGAAAAGTCCTGAAATGGCAGCTAATTGACATCTTCTGCTGAAATAAGTTAGAGAAGGTTATATACATGCAATCCAGTGCTTCTGTCATTACAGCTTAGTGGCACATACCAGATGGGAAGGAAAAATATAAGGAAAATTCTACTTTGAGGGATAGAAGCTACAGGAGAAAATAAATGTTTGTGAAAGACTCTATTCCTTGATCAATTGAAGTGACTTGGAGAACAGTACAAAATAAATGGCCCAAAGTAAAAAGAGACAGAACAGAGCATCACAGAGGTGATATCAGGAGGAATTAGGAGATGAAAACAGAAAATGGATTTTTTTTGATGGAGATTGAAAAGTCTGACAAAACATAACTGGGGTCCTACTTCACTGTTTTGTAAATTCCACTTTTAGAATCTGTACACTACTATAGCAGACACAGAAGACTATCAATACAAGAAAAAGAAATAGAGAAAGAAAAAGATTATTAAATTAAAAAAAAAAAAAAAGAAA
>WAAF01003928.1:63684-90667 GCA_013400475.1 Tricholaema leucomelas | reverse complement strand
AGAAAGAGAAAGAGAAAGAGAAAGAGAAAGAGAAAGAGAAAGAGAAAGAGAGAAAGAGAGAGAAATAAGGAGGGAATGGAAAAGAAAGCATTGCAGTGAAGAACACTTGCACAAAATAGCTGTATGATACTTCTAACTTGGTTGTGCACACTGTAGTAAGGAAAAAACACAAGCACTGAGATACTGAGTTCAGCCAGTAGCTCCTAGAAACCCTGCTTGTGAGTGACTAGTTCAAATCCAGACCAAAAGTGATAACATATGACAGCCAAAATATAGCCCATTTCTACCACAGTCAGTATTTGTCTGCCATCTCACTTTCCTGAACACACAGAAAATGATTCCTGAACTACAATTTGGTTTGTGAAATGGAACAGAAAGGAACATCTGCAAACCAAAGCAGCATGCAGAAGCATGGACTAGCTAAATATTTCCCTTCTCTTTTTCAGTTCTGATACTTTCTGACATACCTTTAAAAAAATCCAGAATTTTCAGATTTGAGCAATTTCTAAACTGTTACAACAGGTTTCTAATGAACTTTAGAGATGATCTTATTTTGGATTCCAAATCCTCTGAAACTTAGGCAGGCAGTCTTTGCTGCAGGTTTCACTACAGCTCTTACAATGAAGTGCTTGTGTTAAAGGCATCGAAAAATGGGCATATGCAAATTGCAGCAAATCTGATATTCAACCTAGATATGTTAACTGAAGCATCTGTCCATCATGGTATAATTTACCTACCTTAGGTCTTAGGCTGTTGTCCCAAGAAACTGATTTACATGCCATATTTGTCTCCATATGGCAGACCTACAAGTAATTTCCCTTAACTTTATTAAAAAGCCAAGGAAATTCCAAGATAAAATATTTCAGATACTGTTCAGATGCATCAGCAAGTTGAGGAAAGCAAAAGCAGCTATACTTGCACATAAAACTGCACTGTCAACTCAGTTCACATTATCAAAGGTACATTTTTACCCTGAAAGCTAGTAAGAACAGTCAGCATTTTTCTCACAGAATGGTGTTTTAGGAGAATTCTAACCAGCATTCAGGTTTGTCTTAGTGTACCTAAGTGGCTGGGCACTTTATTCTCATGTTGCAAGTCTCAGAATATTCATAGAGGCAAACCTCAAAAGCAGAATGTTGAATTTCTAGACTTAAAGTCACTTTCCTTTACTGCCTACCAAAATTAAAATGGAAAAAATAAGATTAACATGCTGATGGTGTGTTCTTAACTTGAGAGATGCTTATCTCTCATTTCACTGTATCACAGCATCACAGTATCACCAAGGTTGGAAGAGACCTCATAGATCATCAAGTCCAACTCCTTACCACAGAGCTCAAGGCTAGACCATGGCACCAAGTGCCACGTAAAATCCTGCCTTGAACAGCTCCAGGGACGGCGACTCCACCACCTCCCTGGGCAGCCCATTCCAGTAGCCAATGACTCTCTCAGGGAAGAACTTTCCCCTCACCTCAAGTCTAAATTTCCCCTGGTGTAGCTTGAGGCTGTGTCCTCTCGTTCTGGTGCTGGCCACCTGAGAGAAGAGAGCAACCTCCTCCTGGCTACAACCACCCCTCAGGTAGTTGTAGACAGCAATAAGGTCTGCCCTGAGCCTCCTCTTCTCCAGGCTAAACAATCCCAGCTCCCTCAGCCTCTCCTCGTAGGGCTGTGCTCGAGGCCTCTCACCAGCCTCGCTGCCCTTCTCTGGACACGTTCAAGCATCTCTGTGATGATCTCAGTCATGCTTGTTTAAGGATATCTAGAACATAGACAAGCTCTAACTCAGGGCTATGCACATGTATAAATATCTGAGGAGTGGGTGTCATAGAATCATAGAATGGTTTAGTTTGGAAGGGACCCCAAGGATCATCCAGCCCCAACCCCCTGCCATAGGCAGGGACACCTCCCACTAGAGGTGTCAAGCGGATGGAGACAATCTCCTTTTGGTGGTCAGCAGCAATAACAGACGGAGCAAGGGCTACAAACTGGAACACAGAAGGCTTCAACTCAACATCAGGAGAAACCTCTTTACATTGAGGTTGATGGAGCACTGGAACAGGTTGCCCAAAGGCTGTGAAGTCTTCTTCTATGAAGACTTTCAAAACTTGCCTGGATGCATTCCTGTGTGAACTACACCAGGGGGATCCTGCCTGGCCAGGGAGGTTGGACTTAACCTCTGGACATCCCTTCCAACCTCTAAAGTTCTGTGACTCTGTGATCTCTGATGCATGTAGCTTTGAAATGGAGTATCTCTGGCCCAAGTTACACCTAATAACAGACAAGTTAAATGTCATACCTATTGCATTTAAACCGGTTTGATACTAGAAAAGAATGTGTGAGAAAAATATTTGCCATTGGAATGGGCTGCCCAGGGAGGTGGTGGAGTCACCATCCCTGGGGGTGTTCAGGAAAAGACTGGATGAGGCACTTAGTGCCATGGTCTAGTCGACTGGATAGGGCTGGGTGCTAGGTTGGACTGGATGATCTTGGAGGTCTCTTCCAGCCTGGTTGATTCTATTCTATTCTATACTGCTTATCTTTCCTAAGTGTGAAAAATACTAAGGCATTTGAAAACCTCTGAAGTTATAACTCTTGCTAGACGTTAGATTTTGGAGGGTTTATTTGCTGATAATCATATCAGCAATTATCATTCCATGGTGATACAATTTCAAAGGCATTGTCAGGTAAACAAACTTAAAAGAAAAGTAACTTGTCCACATAGGAGGAGTTTGTTCAGGGCAACTAGGAAGGGTGGCTGGTAATTGTGTCTGAGTACAAAATCCTCTATGATGACATCACAATTGTCACATTCTCACTTGCTTTGCTCCTCTCAGGTTCAATCCCTGTGAAATCCACTGCCAAAAAGAGGAAGAGTAATGGATTCTGATGGTTCTAGTGGAATATGCTATATGTGCTGGGAAAAAAAATAGACTTCTGATTTCCATAACTGCTAATAATTGTACTCTACATTATACAGGACTTCTATACTCTAGGTGGTAACTGGCATTTGCTATGCTTTCTGCTGTCTTGTCACCCTGATAAAACAGAAATACTTACTTCAAAAGAGGCTGGGCTTGGAACAGTGACCAAATAACTAAAAACCAAGCAAGGTATTGCTAAATTAATACCACTCATGTAAGAGAAGCAAAGCTGGCATGACATTTGATGCCCAGCGCTGGGTAGTAGGGACTGTTGCAAATATTGTGGCAGAGCCTCTGCCTTCACCCAGCCACTAACTGCCAGGGATCTCCGAGAGCAGCAGGCAAGGCTGCTACCCACTCACAGGCTGCTGGAAAGAGTAAGCTCCTCCTCTACAGTGGGCATACATTACCATGGCCAACCATAGGTGGAAAATGCCTTAAAATAGGATGTAACTTGGCTTTTGCAGTATTGATGATGTTTAATAAGAGCTCATCAGCAAGCTATGTTTTCTTTAACTTTCCTTCCCAGGCTTTAAACTCAGGAATACATTGCAGTAACTCACAGGATTATTTAGACACTGATTCTTTACACTTTCAGTTCACCACACAGATTTCATCACATCTATAGGGCTACCCAAAACCACTACCAACCACATAACCCAATGGTGCCTGATGTCACAGCATTACATCATATAGAAAACGTAGCAAAGGCTAATTAAGTGATCAAAACTTTCTACTAAAAGATTTGGTTAAAAATAATTTGCAAGTCTATGGTCTCCTAGAAGGGGCCAGCTCCACCTTTTACTTCTCTTTTGATCTTCAGCTGTAAGCACAGAGGTTTGAATGTTGGACTTTCAGGGCAGGAGAAGGAAGACACTACTTCAAGCCTAACCAGAGGAAAAAGATGTTCTAAGTCATGTAGTTTGTCATGTGCAGAGGTAGGCCAGCTCTCTAGTGTATACTCTGTGGTAATATATAACAGGTCCCAATGTCAGTTGCCCTTATAGTGTCTCATAAATTCTGTGATTTACCAGACACTGCAAATACAAAACACTTCTTGCTCCTTTTAGCTCAACCCATTCATTGTGTTTCCTCACACCAGGGGGAAAAACTCTCCTTTTCCACTTACGACCTAAACCCCTTAGCACTGCAACTAAAATCACTGTCACTGGTCCTAGATGGAAATTCTTTAGCCCTTCGAATTCATTTTTCTCCAACAGATTAAAAAGGTCCATTAGGGTAGATTGCATGTGCCAAACTGTCACTCGGTTTCTGTGATTGTCACACACATCCTCCCACCTCCCACCCTTCCTAGTGGCTGCTAAATCACATTAGCATGCTATCAGATCATCACTCTCAGATTTTTGCATTTCAGCAGCTGTTACTCTCTTCTTATTAGCGAGTCTGTAGAGAAAATCTTTCAGACAAAATGGAACTGAACCCTGTGGTTATTGTGCCTGGAAGGATGCAGGACTGAAAGTGCCCGAGGGGAGCCTGCAGGTACCATCCAGAAGCCTTTCAGAAGAGACATTTGTTATTCAAAGTTGCTACCCACAGGAGAAAAAAAAAAAAAACCAGCTGATCTCTACTGCAAAGATGTAATAGCTGTAATTTTGCATACTTTTACTATCTACACCAGGCACAGGACACTGCAGGAGCTTTGGTCAGCTTCACATGTTTTTCAGCCCGTCCCAATGGCGTCAGTCACTCCAGACATACACCTTCGAGCTGTGCAGCGCAGCGTGTTGCCAAAAGGTGTTGAGGACAAGATTTATCACTGATCCCTTTCCATACAAACAATGCAACCTTTGGTCAGGTTCTCTAACAGTTAATTATTCAGAAGAGTTACATAAAGATAAAATGGGAACGAGTGACACTGCTGTTGCATTACCCTGCAGATGAACAACCATGGGCCAAATCAACTGGCAGCTAGGCCCTTGGTCTGTATTGCTGCACTCACTTATGCTATTATATGACCTGAGGTGAGTGTTATAAGCTCTATGTGCTTCTTTTTGCCCAACTATAAAGGGAAGATAATGATATCTATTTATCCCTGTAACTTTCTTCACAGTGATGTCTGCAGAAGTACAATGACTTTATTGATGATCTGGATGAGGGGATTGAGTCCAGCATCATTAAGTTTGCAGATGACACCAAGCTAGGAGCAGGTGTTGATCTGTTGGAAGGTAGGAGAGCCCTGCAGAGGGACCTGGACAGGCTGGATGGGTGGGCAGAGGCCAATGGGATGAAATTTAACANTGGAACATGTCCAGAGAAGGGCAGCAAAGCTGGTGAGGGGCCTGGAACACAAACCCTATGAGGAGAGGCTGAGGGAGCTGGGGTTGTTTAGCCTGGAGAAGAGGAGGCTCAGGGCAGACCTCATTGCTGTCTACAACTACCTGAAGGGAGGTTGTAGCCAGGTGGGGGTTGATCTCTTCTCCCAGGCAACCAGCAACAGAACAAGGGGACACAGCCTCAACTTGTGCTGGGAGAAGTATAGGCTGGATGTTAGGAGGAAGTTCTTCCCAGAGAGAGTGATTGGCATTGGAATGGGCTGCCCAGAGAGGTGGTGGAGTCACTGTCCCTGGGGGTGTTCAGGAAAAGCCTGGATGAGGCACTTAGTGCCATGGTCTGGTTGATTGGATAGGGCTGGGTGCTAGGTTGGACTGGATGATCTTGGAGGTCTCTTCCAGCCTGGTTGATTCTATTCTATTCTATTCTAAATTACAAGTCCATAACTTTTTACTCTGCGAGAGTGCCCATGCTTGGCAACCACTGACCAACTTGATTAGCAAATCTTTGGAACACTTTTGCAGGATAAAATAATTATGGAGGAATTGCAGGCAGAAGGAACAAACACTGTATTTTAAAAGTTTTAAATCATCATATTAGGATCTCTCTGTGTTCTAAGAGCTGCATCATGAAGGATTTTACATGGTATTTAAATCTTTCCCCAGAAGTTGGGTGTTTCTTAGAGCTTTCTCAGTGGACTAGTAACTTCCTGACCTTACAATCCATTTAGCAAATGTTTTCTTTAATGAAAGGAACTCTCAGACTCATCTGAGCATCTTTACTGTCTATTTGCTACAACTACCAGAACTGCAAATAGCAGCCCTCAGTGCTATGGTGAAAAAAGCACAGGACAGAATCGCCTGTTAATCACCGTGTTGAGCTGAACAAAGACAGATTACGTGGTGATTAGGGTCTTGGAATATTAATTAAACATCAAGGCTTTCAAATTAGAATCCCAGATGTTTGATCATTATGGTAATTCCCTGTTAACAGTATTCCCTGAAAGGCCCAAGAAACATTCCTCTAATCCTCCAGTGGTGAAAGGTTGAGGACCCTTAGGCTATAGAGCACTGAGCTCCTCCGCATCAATTATACAAGAGGTGGCCTTTTTAGCAAAATGGAGTCATCTTATTTAGAGTGCCTTCTGGTAAGGAAGCTCTCAAACAGCTGCCTAGGTAAAAAACACTTTCTTTAGTAACACAAGCCTTTCCAAAACACAGTACGCTGGTCCACGCATAAGCTACTTGCTCTAAATCAAGTCTGAACAGCACCTGCACCTCCAGAAAAGCTGCCCTGTCAACAACACTGCTGGTGTGCCTTAAGTCTTCTGCTCTGGGCTGTCTGAGTATAGGAACAGTTCTGGGCCCCCCAGTTTAGAAGGGACATTGAGATGCTTGAGCGTGTCCAGAGAAGGGCAATGAGGCTGGTGAGAGGCCTCTAGCACAGCCCTACGAGGAGAGGCTGAGGGAGCTGGGATTGTTTAGCCTGGAGAAGAGGAGGCTCAGGGGAGACCTTATTGCTGTCTACAACTACCTGAGGGGTGGTTGTGGCCAGGAGGAGGTTGCTCTCTTCTCTCAGGTGGCCAGCGCCAGAACGAGAGGACACAGCCTCAGGCTGCGCCGGGGGAAGTTTAGGCTTGAGGTGAGGAGAAAGTTCTTCCCTGAGAGAGTCATTGGACACTGGAATGGGCTGCCCAGGGAGGTGGTGGAGTCGCCGTCCCTGGAGCTGTTCAAGGCAAGATTGGACGTGGCACTTGGTGCCATGGTCTAGCCTTGAGCTCTGTGGTGAAGGGCTGGACTTGATGATCTGTGAGGTCTCTTCCAACCTTGGTGATACTGTGATACTGTGTGAACCAGCCTTTGCTGTGACAGCTGAATTCTCTCTCAACCACTGCTACCTGAGTAGCCTTATCCTGAAAAGGTGAGAAGCTGAAATGAAAATTATTTCTCATATTCACATTCCATCAGAAAGTTATATGAATTTTTTGCTAGCTCCATGCCTATATTACTTATCTATATTACTACCTTCCCTAGAGACATCTTCTCCTGACACTGGGAACTACTCTGGAGGTGTTCAAGGAAACACTGGATGAGGCACTTAGTGCCATGGTCTAGTTGACTGGATAGGGCTGGGTGCTAGGTTGGACTGGATGATCTTGGAGGTCTCTTCCAACCTGGTTGATTCTATTCTATTCTATTCTATTCTACCATCTAGTTTTTGTGGAGCCCACTGAAAATGAATGCAGATGGTTCTTTTAACTGCACAAGTACTATTTGTCACAGTCAGCTCAGGAAGTGTGTTTGGAAATCTACACTAATAGCCTGCTTACTCTGGCATGCTGTCCTCATACACATGACCTCCTCAGTGCACTTTGCAGCTCGTCATAAATTACCTAGGTAGGAATAGTAACAGCAATAACACTCCTTTCACCTGGCAGTGATTTACCCCTGACATTTCTTCCCTCAGTACATGCTCCTACTAACATAAGAATAAAACACAACTTCAGAGATATGCCCAAGGCAACCTAAAGACTTTTCATCAAGCAATAGTGTCAGAGAAGGTTACTTGAGATCCGGACAGGATGGAACAAATGATCTGAGGTTCTCAGGTTATTTACTTACAAGCTTAATCAAAATTGAGTGTGATCTGAAAGGAATTTCAAGTGGAAAGGGGATGTATTTCAGTGTTTTTCACTCATTACTAGATTCCAATTTTGCACAGTCTGATCAAGGATTTCCAGCCTTTGCAGGGTGCAGCTTCACCACAGACCTACTGTGCATCTGAACAGCTGCAGAAGATTCCTGCTCCCACTATGTGACAAGGAACTTAATGTGGTACCTCAGACAGTGCTCTACAGGGGGCTACATTTACTGAGTGAAAACATCTTTTCTTCACAGTATCACAGTATCACCAAGGTTGGAAGAGACCTCATAGATCATCAAGTCCAACCTGTTACCACAGAGCTCAAGGCTAGACCATGGCACCAAGTGCCACATCCAATCCTGCCTTGAACAGCTCCAGGGACGGCGACTCCACCACCTCCCTGGGCAGCCCATTCCAGTAGCCAATGACTCTCTCAGTGAAGAACTTTCTCCTCACCTCGAGCCTAAACCTCCCCCGGCGCAGCCTGAGGCTGTGCCCTCTCGTTCTGGCGCTGGCCGCCTGAGAGAAGAGAGCAACCTCCCCCTGGTCACAACCACCCCTCAGGTAGTTGTAGACAGCAATAAGGTCTCCCCTGAGCCTCCTCTTCTCCAGGCTAAACAATCTCAGCTCCCTCAGCCTCTCCTCACAGGGCTTGTGCTCGAGGCCTCTCACCAGCCTCGTTGCCCTTCTCTGGACACGCTCAAGGATTTCAATGTCCCTTCTAAACTGGGGGGCCCAGAACTGGACACAGTACTCAAGGTGTGGTCTAACCAGTGCAGAGTACAGGGGCAGAATGACCTCCCTGCTCCTGCTGGCCACACCATTCCTGATGCAGGCCAGGATGCCATTGGCTCTCTTGGCCACCTGGGCACACTGCTGGCTCATGTTCAGGCGGGTATCCATCAGCACCCCCAGATCCCTCTCTGTTTGGCTGCTCTCCAGCCACTCTGACCCCAGCCTGTATCTCTGCATGGGGTTGTTGTGGCCAAAGTGTCAAGTTGATGGAAGAAAAGAAGGGCATCCTAGAACATAAACAACCACAATCTTAGCAAAGTCTGTGGAGGCTTGAACATAACATCTCTGTTTTTCACAGTAGAAAGCATGCCAAGAGTTTCTTGGATCTTGCTGGGCCTCACATTAATATTGACTGCATAGAGAAGCAATCATTTACCCAGAAGAATTCTTAAATCTCTTGCTGTGAGAAGCTTTGCCTTTGCAATGGCTGTCAACAGCCCAGTAAAAACTGGGCTAAATGTATCAGTAATTTACAAAGCACTAGGAATGAAGGGGAAATTATGTCTTGATAGCACTGTACACCTCCAAACCAAAGAGCTGATGTACCAAAATCAAACTGGTTAGTTACATGTAACTGGAAATGGCAAACTTTGGGACAGTAAGCTCTCCATTCTTCCCTGTTGGAAGATCTTGCATGTAGGCAGCCCAGGACTGCCTGATTTCTGCAGGCTGTAGCTAAGTGGTCTTGTGCACCCTGATGGTCTGCTATTACTGCTGATCACCACAAATTAGCAGCTTTGTCCCTTTGATCAGTCAGTGCTAGGTGGACAATATCAAAGGAGACAATTGATCATATAAAGCTGCTCATGAAGAAGACATTATTAATTAAATCACTTCCTCAGCTGCCACTTCTACTAACTCTGAAGTCATTGTCACAGCAGATATATGAGGCTTGTTCTTTTCTATTCTCCTAATGAGAATATTCGTTTGCAATTTAGCAGTAAATTAGAGTTTAGCACCACCCAACAGTATTTTTCCAGCTTTTCTCACACCTCTTTGGGAAAAAAAACCTGCTGCTTCAGGTGATGGGATGAAAGACAAGGCTGGCATTGAGTTCCAAGATACCATTGCCTACAGTCAGTACAGTGAGACCATCAGTGAAATGTTGTACTGAAATATTCCAGGTGCTTCCTCAGAAACAACACAGGCAAAATATTCCCAAATGGCATTCACTCAGCCTGGATCAAGGTTGTATCCTGTGCTCAACAATTAACACAAACCATTTCACTCAGATAACTGTATCTCCAATTGTCAGGTATGGCTTATGAGCTAAGATGCTTGGTGCAAGTTTGGCTCTATCAACTATCAACCAAAAACCAAAGGTCACTTTTTGCCTTATTTGCATCTAATACGTGTCATGATTACCAAATCTTTAGGTGATTAATCACTTGGTGATTGAAATAACTTCCTACAAGCATAGTCTCAAGAAGCCCAATACTGTTTGTTCCATACAGGGAGGAATAAGTAGTGCTTTTAGTAGCAAAACATAACTTTCACAGTTCTTAAGAAGTGCAGCAGCATGTGCTACTTCAAATTGTTGGTTTTGTCATTTAAAGCAGATGTCAGTATCATTTATGGTTAAATGTGAAGAATGCACATTTCTAAAGCAGACCTCTACAGATAAACTGAGCAGCAACAGAGCCGTTTTGTACAGCCAAGTTTTCCTCTTATCCTCTGACCACCTGCATCTCTATATACCTCCAGGAAGAGCAAAGCAGGACCATGCAAACAAACATTAAGACAAAAAAATATATGAATACAAGACAACTATGTATTTTTGTAGGTTGAAGGGAATGAAATTAAATTAAGAAGAAAAAGAAAAGAAAGTTGATGTGATCTTAGGGAGTAAGCTGTAAAAACATTCCACCTTAGTATGTCATACCTTCTACTGCTAATTCTTTCCATCTTTCTTTATTTGCTTGAATGATCTTCATCAAATTGTCCTTAAAGCTCTTTAGATCTACAGTTGCTAGAGAAATTTCCATGTGAGTCCCTCCATCACTTGTAGTTCTAAAACTGGTTCGTTTGTGTGCTTCAGCATTGCTTACTGCTCCCAAACTATATTGGCTGCAGAAGGAAAAGAAATCCTAAATCATGAACGTAGTCTGGCAATTTCAGTACGACACAAACAGTTAATTAATCAAATTCCTCGGTGCCTACAAGTAATCATTAACTTCAAATAATAGTTTTCACCATTTAAAAGAATCAAGACACAAAAGTGTATGACAGGTAAGTTTAGCTTGAACTGAAAATTTGTTTCAAGTTACATACTTTTCAAGTGTAGTCAAAGCAGGATCTAGCACAGCAGATTTAAAATCCAATTAAAAGCTACTGCAGCTTTTAAGATAAGATAAGGAAGAAGTCAGATGTGAATAAGCAAATGCATGTAAAGCAGCTTAAAAAAGAACAAATTCTCTTTTTTTTTTCTTGGAAATAAAAATTCAGACCTATTTCTGGCCTTGTACAGGTAATCACTACTCAATTATACTGTGTAGTTTATGTCATTGGTACCAAAGACAGATGTTAATATGCATACAAATGGTTTTACATTAATCAGAAAATATAGTTGCAGTGAGAACTTCACAAGACAAGGTAGCTGCTCTAGAGATTTGGAATGGGATAGTATGGAAATAATAAGCTATAATTTTAATGCTTTCCAGGTACCACAATGAATGTCATACCATACACTCATGGCACCCATTCAGTACTGTTTCTGCAACTCTACTGGCTCAGACATTCCTGTACTGTATAGGCTCTCTATTCTCTTCATAGGTGTAGCTCTCTATTCCATGCTAAGAGAAAAAAAAATCTCTTTCTCCTCCACCTCACATGAGTGTGGTGGTTTGGGTGTCCCCCACCCCCCTACACTTTAGAAATCACCCAGACTAGACTCAGCCAGCTCTGGAAATATGAATGAAGCTTATATTTACAGCTGGCACAATTTACAAGCAGATATTTACAGTATATACAGACAGAAATACACAAGGTAAAAGGTAATACAGATACAACTCCCCTCCCAGAAACCTGAGTCCCCAGGAGGGGCTCTCAACCACCCCCTCACCTTCCCCCTACCCCTCTCAACCTTACCCCAGTCCCAAGGAAGAATGGAGGTTCGGCCAGGGCGATTAAGAAGCAAAGTGAATCAGCCAAGCAAATGGAGGGTGAGGTTAGAAAGCAAGATGGAGTTCAGCCAGCAGCCCCAGCTCCCCAGCAGGCGAAGAGCCCAGAGCAAAGCCCAGAGCGAAGGGAGCAAGCAAAGTGACTTTATCTAATGTTTTGCTTTTCCTTTCTACACATCTCAGCAAGACTGTGAGCGAAGTAGACCTCACCATTGTTTTCATTTCTCAGCCTATGATCTAGTTCTTGTCACCAAAACATTCTAGCTAGGCTCAAACTAGCACAATGAGGAAGCTTTGCCAGATCATAAGCCTTCATTCACCCAGCAGTCAGCCACCAATATCATATAAAAATTAAGGCTGGCACTTCTAGTAATTTGTAGCTGATGATCACTCATTGATGAAGAAGTGAGCAGGTAAACAAATTTGTTATCAATAAAGTCTTCATTTAGCACTACATTCCCCCAAATACTAAGAAGAACACTGTTACAAATACCTACTTCTAGCAAACAAAAGGCATGCAAACTCATGATCAGAAAAGAGGTTCATCATTTTGCTATCAAAATCTAACTAATGCACAGCAAAGCACCCTGCAGAATTATCACAGTGATTCAGTGAAAGCTCAAATTACAATTCCAGAATGAAAAAAAAAAGTGACTATTTGTAAAAGCAGCATCTGATCATTGAATGACACTTTCAGTGTGGAAAACAAATAACATTATCTGCCATAGCAAAGTTATTTCATAGACAAGCTCTATTAGGTGCAAAATCAAGAGTTTGATGGTCAAACCCCTTCTTGCACCTCACTTATTCTGTGTTTATATTGCTCAGTTGAAATAATTGATTGAAGGAATCAATTTTGTTTGAAGCATATACATGAAATAATTCCAACATGGAAAGGTGAAGAAGGAAAGAGACCTACAACAACATAACAATGTTGTTTTAAAACAAACAAACAACAACAAAAACAACCCTGAAACCACTTTTACTGCCTCTGCTTCTTATTGTTCCTCATAAAGGATGACTTTTTGTACTGTCAATTAAAATTATACTGAAAAGTGTTCAAGATAAAAAAAAAAATCTTCAATAATCTATTGTTAAGATTAGAGTCAAAGTAAAATCAAACATTGCTGATAGGCATGCTATATTCTGCTCGTTATTGTGCTTTTGTCCTTCTTTTATGCTATATTCTATTTGGTATTGTGCTTTTGTCCTTCTATGCTATATTTTGCTCATTATTGTGCTTTTGTCCTTCTCTTATGCAATATTTTGCTCATTATTGTGCTTTTGTCCTTCTCTTATGCAATATTTTGCTCGTTATTGTGCTTTTGTCCTTCTCTTATGCTATATTTTGCTTGTTATTGTGCTTTTGTCCTTCTCTTATGCTATATTTTGCTTGTTATTGTGCTTTTGTCCTTCTTTTATGCTATATTTTGCTAGTTATTGTGCTTTTGTCCTTCTTTTATGCTATATTATACTTGGTACTGTGCTTTTATCCTTCTTTTATGCTATATTTTGCTCGTTATTTTGCTTTTGTCCTTCTCTTATGCTATATTTTGCTCATTATTGTGCTTTTGTCCTTCTTTTATGCTATATTTTGCTCGTTTTTTTGCTTTTGTCCTTCTCTTATGCTATATTTTGCTTGTTATTGTGCTTTTGTCCTTCTGTTATGCTATATTCTATTTGGTATTGTGCTTTTGTCCTTCTTTTATGCTATATTATACTTGGTACTGTGCTTTTATCCTTCTTTTATGCTATATTTTGCTCGTTATTTTGCTTTTGTCCTTCTCTTATGCTATATTTTGCTTGTTATTGTGCTTTTGTCCTTCTGTTATGCTATATTCTATTTGGTATTGTGCTTTTGTCCTTCTTTTATGCTATATTATACTTGGTACTGTGCTTTTGTCCTTCTTTTATGCTATATTTTCCTTGTTATTGTGCTTCTGTCCTTTTATGCTATATTTTGCTCATTATTGTGCTTTTGTCCTTCTTTAATGCTATATTCTGCCGGGTATTGTGCTTTTGTCCTTCTTCTATGCTATATTTTGCTCGTTACTGTGCTTTTGTCCTTCTTTTATGCTATATTTTGCTCATTATTGTGCTTTTGTCCTTCTTCTATGCTATATTTTGCTCGTTACTGTGCTTTTGTCCTTCTTTTATGCTATATTCTGCTCGTTATTGTGCCTATGCCCTTCTTTTATGCTATATTCTGCTTGTTATTGTGCTTTTGTCCTTTCATGCACAATCATCTCCAGTCAATGGAGTGACAGCGTATTGCAAGTACAACACGTCACCACAAGGTGGCAGTACTGGACAGCGAGTTAAGTTACGCTGCCAACTGTTAAAAGTATCGCCATACATCTGAGAGTGACTTTGTGATGTTAGTTCAAGTCAGTGCAATAACTAAACTGTGTGTTCGTACCTGGGTGTCCCAAATGCAGGACTTTGAGATTTTGATGCTTCCTCTATAAGAGGCATAACAATTTTCTCCATCGAGTCAGTAAGAAGAGAAAATGTTGGCTCTACTATGAAATCAATGAAACCTAAAGAAGAAAAAAAGAAAGAAAATCAGATTTTAAATTTCCATAGCTCTTAAATACAAAAATAAATACTTCATATCCGCCTAAGGTTTTTCTTTTTACTGTAGTCCTGATTCAACATACTAGATACCACTGGCATAACCTTGAAGGAAAAAAGCACAACTAAAACAAAACCTACCTGAAGTTGGATAGATATTACTAGACATTAATAATCACAGTTTCTCAATCCTGTTTCCTGCAAATTTAATGCACTGCAGAAAACACCTAGCATTTGAAAGTTGTATTAATTGTTGAGTAGAAGGGAAGCTACCATTGAGCCAAGAAACTGGAAGTCATACTCTCTCTTTTACCATTGAGAGTTTTTTGCCAAGGAGTTAATATTTCAAACTGCTGTTTATTATTCTGAGGAGATAAAGTGTTACTTCACAGCGTGTAGGAGTGTTCTGTCAAATCAGTGAAGAGAACAAGTAATATCCTCAGGAGACAGCATTCAACCCACAGTTCTGAGATGTCAGTTCTGAACAATGTCTTTTACATCTTAAAGTGCTCATCAAGGTATAGAATGACACAGTGAGAGAACGAAGCATTATTCTCGGCTGAGCACTTAACAGGAGGGGAAAAAAGGGGGGAGGGGGGAAGAGTTAAAAAAAACCCCACACAACCAAACTAAAACATGAGTTAGCAGCGGATTTCCAGATGTCTTCATACTCTAACCATGCAACATGGCAGAAAGGTGAGCAACAGTGCTTCAGCCTAGGACCCAGCTGCCCTCCTGCAGGAGGTGTAATGCTCGAGCCTTTAAAGTTTCAGTGAAACTGAACAAAGGCCATTTTGAGTGACAAGATCAGACAGGGTAGCATGCTTCAGTTCAATGGTAAGACACTAACCTGCAGAATCTTTCTCTAAGTACTGTGTTCACTCACAGAAAAGGTACAGCTGTTGGCAGGATGTACTGATTTATTCAGCATCCTTCTAGGCCTTAAAACTAGCCCCAGTGATTTTCACAGATTTTTATTTACTTATTATTGCTGATGGAAACAGAGATAGAGCTGGGAAGGTGAAGTCTGGCCTCTGTTGACCAAACCACAGTTAGGATAGACAGGAACGGGATGCAGTGGTCCTTGTCAACCCAAGGAGGTTTGACTGTATTCTGATCTTGCCGCACTGACAGCTTTAACTGCAGTCCAGAGATCCAACATACGAATTAGATTTAAGTTGAGATGCATCTATAAAATGGTACCAGGCTTTCATACTGAAAGACCTGCAAGTTCTTGAGTAGGAGCCAGTCTGCCTGAGGACATGATCTACCAAATTCTACAGTAAAAGTTGGGCTCATGTCCAGTACCTTGGTGATGCTTCTCTTACCCCTTCTTGGCATTACATATGCTGAAATTACTTCATGTTCTTTTGAAATCAGCACATTCCTGCTATAAAAGTATGAGTCTGCTGAAAAGATAGGTGCAAAGAAATACCTTTTACATGGTGCCATTTGGTACATTTAAAATTGGTATAAGAGACATTCACATGATTTTACCTACTCCTACACATAAGAAAAAGAGAAATGAACTTGTCGTTACCTATTTGGGACTGAGCTACCAACGTAGACTTGCGGTCACAGAGTGGGGAAAACTGAAGACCTAAAGCAGCTTCCTTGTCTCCCTGAAATAAGCAACATTTAATATGAATTATAAGCACATATTTGAGAGAGGGACAGAAAGAGAAAGGAATTTGAACATTCTTAGTATTTATTCAACAGATCACTCATTCACACAGTATCACAGTATCACCAAGGTTGGAAGAGACCTCACAGATCATCAAGTCCAACCTGTTACCTCAGAGCTCAAGGCTAGACCATGGCACCAAGTGCCACGTCCAATCCTGCCTTGAACAGCTCCAGGGACGGCGACTCCACCACCTCCCTGGGCAGCCCATTCCAGTAGCCAATGACTCTTCTCAGTGAAGAACTTTCTCCTCACCTCAAGCCTAAATTTCCCCTGGCATAGCTTGAGAGTCATTTATATTCCTAAATGAAAACAAGCCACAGGAAAAAAAAAAAAACCAACAAAACCCCAAAACAACACCAAACCCTCATTATTTCAGTTTTCAGGAAAGCCAAACTCACAATTCTAACTTACATTTGACAATTTTTATATACAGGAACTTGCTGCAAGCAGGTTCTCCTCAAGAGCAAGTCATCTGCCAATAAGATTAAATGATCTTAAAGGTCTTTTCCAACCAAAACCATCCTGTGATTCTATGACTCTATACTTTGCAATTAATGCAATAGATAATTAATACTTAAATGTCATGTAGGGCTACATCTGTTATAAATTGTACTAATGGTGTAGCAGTGATGTTTAAAGTGATCATTAGAATGTCTTGAGAACTAAAATCAATACAGAGATCAAAACAGTGAAAAGATTTCTTTTCTTGGGCACTGAACTCACTGAATAAACTCACTTTTTTTTCTGGTTTTGAATGTATTTAGACTGAAAGCAGAATGATACAGGAGCTGTGATACATCTTTTGGTGACTTGAACTGTGTATTTCTTTAATTTTAAGGTTTTGAGAGGGGTGGGTGTAGTTTTATTTTAAAAAAAGGAAAAAAAAAGCTCAGATTTTCCCTGGCATTTAAACACACTTTATTTAGTTGCTACTTTTAAACCTAAAGCATTGTTTGGCCTTTTTCTTCTGACGTTAGCACTGGCACATATTTCAACTGCTAGCTGCAGTTAACAAAGTTTTTGTCTGGGTGACATTCATTTCTTTGCTGCTGCTCACTCCTGCATGTTAAAAAGCTGACTGCTAAAGNTCATCCAGTCCAACCTAGCACCCAGCCCTATCCAGTCAACTAGACCATGGCACTAAGTGCCTCATCCAGGCTTTTCCTGAACACCTCCAGGGACGGTGACTCCCCCACCTCCCTGGCCAGCCCATTCCAATGGCAAATCACTCTCTCTGTGAAGAACTATGTATGTGCTTTACATCAGCAGTTTCAGATTGTGATGCTTTTCCCTGTGAGGCAGTGGAAGTTGTTAAATTACTATCTTTAAAAAATAAGAGGAAGAATTAACAGGTTTCTTATACATTTGGACTACTTCATCTTGGCTGACAAAGATCTGGAAATTCCAGACAATTCCACTACACTCTTTCAGCTCAACAGACCAAAGGGTGCACAACCAAGCCAGTGCATCTAGGAAACAGGACACCTACTGTGCCTGCACTGCTGAGTGCATTTATAAATGTACACTTACTTCATCACACTTTAAAAATGTGTTGGAACTACTCCACAGGCAGGTTTTAGGAGTACACATAAAGAGGGATTCAGTTCCTTGCATACTCCTCTACAGCCTGACAGACTTGCATTTTATAGTGCTGACATATATATATGGTGATTTGATTCTGTTGTCAGATACCTTCATAAGTCTTTGAGCAGCTTATTTGGGATCCAGTTAGTTCTTCTAATAGAAAGCATAAAGAAATAACTAAAACATTAGCTGAACTTATGCACCCAATGGCCAGTGATGTACTGTTTATTGTTAATGCTACATCCATTTAACTGGGCATACTGCCTCACTGTCCCATGGGCTTTGTCTAGTCTGTTTCTCTGTGGCAAAACTGTTTTTACAGTCGGCAATTTCTGATCTTTTCAAGTCATATATATCTAGTGTAACCTGTTCCACTTTCTTCCTCTCAAGGTCAAAATCTTCCTTATTTTCATTTACATAAGCAAACACAAACGCATGACTTTACTCAGTATTTCCACAAAACTCAGTCCATTCATTATTTAAATTAAGGCACCAGCTTTCCAATCTGTCTCTCCAGTACAAAGTCAAGGATGTCCTGAAGCTCCCTGCTGAGAACACTTGCAAAGAACTTCTGGGAACAGAGCAAGAACATTCCTGGGCAGATAGACAGCCTCATGGTTTAATACTCCAACTTTTTTCATACTCTGACTTCTTTTTCAAGTGTGACCCATACAATTTGAAAATATCATAGAATCATTCAGGTTGGAAAAGACCCCATGGATCATCAGGTCCAGCCATTAACCCTACCCTACAAAGTTCACTCCTAAGTCATCGGCGCATAGCAAAATCAAGACAATCAAGCCAAGCAAGACTTACACTGTTTCATTATCTGTATTAACCCTTTTTCAAACCTGTGTATAGCTGTAGAAACTGTGTAAAACCCAAACTGGACTTTGACTATCAAGTACACTTCAGTAAATGTTATGTTACAAATGTGCACCATCATAAATACTCATTACAGGGAGAGTATTCTCCCTTTGAAGTAATGTGTTTTTTTTCATGTGCTGATGTGTATACGGTTAACACTCCAGGAGGAGTGTCCCTGAACTTGACACTTGACCTCAGGTGGTCTTGACCCCTCCCCAGGGGTGGGTCTGAACACCACCAGGTGATGGTTAGCCCACTCCCCCCTTTCTGTCCCATAAAAGCAGGGGGACTTGCTGTTCCTCGCTCTCTCTGGACCACTCCGCAGCTCTCTCTCTGGACCACACTGCAGCTCTCTCTGCATCCCTGCATCACTCTCTGCACCCCTGCATATCTCTACACACATCACCATCACAAACTCGGGTTGTATTTATACCTTTTGGTCTTTGTTATTTTCCCCTTCCCTACACCTTTGTAACCTCCCTACCTCTGATACCCTTTTAAGTTATTGGTAAACTTTTCTTTTTAACTTCCAAATCGAGTGAGATTGATTTATTTGGGTGTGCTTACCTTTCCTCTCTACTTCTAATTCCTTTCTTTGGGGAAGGAGGGGGGAGAGGGAAGGGCACTTTACAAATTGTCATTGGTTCTATCAAAAAAATTATTAGAGTCTCTGGGAATTTAAATTAGAACCAAGACATGAAGTGAGTGAAAATTGGTAGCAGCAACACCAATGCCCACTGGGCTTTCTCTTTGAATTTGGTATTCCTCAGAAATTAAAAGACTTTCAGAAAGGTATGTCCTTATTTTTGTGTTAGGATATATGACCACACCATTGACAGGGTTATAGTGTCTAAGCTACAGCTTTGGATCAGACTGTTACAGAAGAAAAACTTTCAGATCTATGTGGCACATGCATGACAAGTATTGGGAGGGAAAAGAACTAGGAGGGCCTTCTGAAACGGAAACAGCTTTTTGCCTTCCTTGCTGAACATGGATTTTTCCTGTTTTCAAGTCACTCATCCTACCCTGCTGACACTTCTTTTTAACTCAAAGCATATATAAATTTCTGTCTACAGAATGAAAACAGCTTGACAAGTTATAATATAATTGAAAGGGAGAAAATGCTGTAACACTCTGAATTCTGGTACCAGCTGAAATAGATACAGAGTTATAACAGCTTCTTATTCATGCCCATAAAAGTTGAATTAATGTCAGTGTGAAGAGTAAGGAATATATACTATGTGACTATGCCTGTCAATCACAACCAATAGCATCCTTGCTAGTAGACTTATAAAAAGATTTAATTCCATAACCATTGCCTCTTGAACTAGACTTCTTGAAAGATTTAAAAGATGGCACCTGTCGAAAAAATTCTTCCATCAGAGCCATGGTCCACCGGTAGTGCAGTTCCCAGGATTTTGCTGGATGGCTTATGTCTGCTGCGTGTAGGATCAAAGACATGGCTTTGGCTTTGTCTACCCTGTCAATTCAAGGACATAGAATCAAAGAATCATAGAATCAACCAGATTGAAAGAGATCTCCAAACTCACCCAGTCCAACCTAGCACCCAGCCCTATCCAGTCAACTAGACCATGGCACTAAGTGCCTCATTCATGCTTTTCTTGACACACCCCCAGGGACGGTGACTCCACCACCTCCCTGGGCAGCCCATTCCAATGCCAATCACTCTCTCTATGAAGAACTTCCTCCTAACATCCACCCTATACCTTCCCCCTGCACAACTTGAGACTGTGTCCCCTTGTCCTATTGCTGGCTGCCTGGCAGAAGAGACCAACCCCCACCTGGCTACAACCTCCCTTCAGGTAGTTGTAGACAGCAATGAGGTCACCCCTGAGCCTCCTCTTCTCCAGGCTAAACACCCCCAGCTCCCTCATCCTCTCCTCATAGGGTTTGTGTTCCAGGACTCTCACCATCTTCATCACCCTTCTCTGGACATGCCCCAATTATCTCAAACCAAAAGCAACTATTTAAGCTCTTTTCTAACCCATAAACTGATTGAAGGGCTATAGGTAACGAACAGAACAGAAAACAACCTACCCCTCTGTCTGTTGCAGAGTGTGCCTCATGGTTTTAATTTGTTGAAAATGACCCGACATATCTGTAGACAAGACCATCTCAATGACCAAGCTACGCAGCTCCCTAGGGAGAATTGAAAGCAAAATGACCCATTACAATTCATGTATTCTTTGCACTTGTTACATTATAACTTCCTAAACAGCATCACAGGGTTTGTTACATTTTTTGGGGGGAAGCATTTCAATAAATTATTAACAACCTGAACATCCTAAAGGGATTCTTGTGAAAGCAATGTACTTTGGAAAATGCATTCAGCAATCGCTCTTTCGGTCACATCGTTTTGTAAGCCCTCTTTGCCGGTGTATCAACTAAAATTACATGTAGCTCTGTCATCCATTATAAGTCTCTTGTTATTGTGCCAGCAGTGGAGTATTCAAACAAATAGTTGCTTTCTAGGTTTACTACCAGATGAGAGGATATATTTCTGTCTTTTCTTACCACCCTCACAGTATCACCAAGGTTGGAAGAGACCTCATAGATCATCAAGTCCAACCTGTTACCTCAGAGCTCAAGGCTAGACCATGGCACCAAGTGCCACGTCCAATCCTGCCTTCAACAGCTCCAGGGACGGCGACTCCACCACCTTCCTGGGCAGCCCATTCCAGTAGCCAATGACTCTCTCAGGGAAGAACTTTCTCCTCACCTCAAGCCTAAATTTCCCCTGGTGCAGCTTGAGGCTGTGTCCTCTTGTTCTGGTGCTGGCTGCCTGAGAGAAGAGAGCAACCTCCTCCTGGCTACAACCCCCCCTCAGGTAGTTGTAGACAGCAATAAGGTCTCCCCTGAGCCTCCTCTTCTCCAGGCTAAACAATCCCAGCTCCCTCAGCCTCTCCTCGTAGGGCTTGTGCTTGAGGCCTCTCACCAGCCTCATTGCCCTTCTTGTATCAGAGAAGACCAGATATAGCACTAAACCTAGGAAGAAGGCTGTGGAAACACTCAGAAGAGCAAGAGGTTTTGCATCTAAAACACTATCAATGTTATATCTATCTATGACCATTATGACAAACTACCCTTCATATTAAAAATACCTTCATGTCTATTCCACGTTTCAGAAGAACTTTGGGGGTTACAATTTATCTGCGTTGTGGTATTATAGTAAGAGATACTGGCTTGTCCATCAGCTTCCCATTACATGAATATAAAAACAAGGAAGCCTGCATCATGTAACAGAGTGTATTAATTACAGGATCACAAGATGTTAGGTGTTGGAAGAGACCCAAGGAGATCAAGTCCAAACTTGCTGCCAGAGCAGGACAATACTATCTAACACAGATCACAGAGGAACACATCCAGACAGGCCTTGAAAGGCTCCAGAGAAGGAGATCCCACAACTTCTCTGGGGAGCCTGTTCCAGTGCTCTGTGACCCTCACAGTAAAGAACTTCCCCCTTGTGTTGAGGCGGAACCTCTTTTGCTGCAACTTACACCTATTGCTCTTTGTCCTATCACAGGGAGCAGTGAGCAGAGCCTGTCTCTCCACTCCTGGCCAGCCCTCAGATACTTACAAACATTTATCAAATCCCCTCTAAGTCTTCTCCAGACTAAAAAGTCCCAAGTCTCACAGCCTCTCCTCATGAGCCATGCCCTCCAGTCCCCTAATCATCCTTGTAGCCCTCTGCTGGATCATCTCCAGCAGATCCCTGTCCCTCTTAAACTGGGGAGCCCAAAACTGAACACAGTATTCAAGATGAGGTCTGATTGTATATAAAAGTACATTCATTTTGTCAACATTAATTACTGATTTCAAAAGCTCTGTTTCCTCAATGTAGAACAATTGTCTATCCTTCTGCATATCCTCCTACATGGAGTCTACTGAGCCTTTGTTTATGACATTTTTAAATGGCCTAGGAGGATTTATGTGCAAATGTTGCTTATAGACTAGAATAGAATCAACCAGGTTGGAAGAGACCTCCAAGATCATCCACTGCAACCTAGCACCCAGCCCTATCCAGTCAACCAGACCATGGCACTAAGTGCCTCATGCAGGCTTTTCTTGAACCCTCCCAGGGACAGTGACTCCACCACCTCCCTGGGCAGCCCATTCCATTATATATATCAGGGTCAAGTCACAGCATTAACTTTTTATTATGTGGCATGTATCCACATGAGCATATCCCCAAATTTAAGGCTGTCCAAATATCAGCTACAACAACAGAACCAGTAAGACACTGGAACAGGTTGCCCAGGGGGGTTGTGGATGCTTCCTCCCTGGAGGTGTTTAAGGCCAGGCTGGATGAGGCCTTGAGCAACCTGCTCTAGTGGGAGGTGTCCCTGCCTATGGCAGGGGGTTGGAGCTGGATGATCCTTGAGGTCCCTTCCAACCTAAACCATTCTAACCCTACTTCAGTCATTCTCATTGATCTTTCATACTGTATTCATATCTTTGATTTACTTATTTTCTTAGAGACTATGTATTAAAGAAGTAAATTACAGTTTTCTTCAGGGCTGCTATAATAGTTTGTTAGAAAAACTGTTAAGATTGGTTTTGAGGCAAATTAATTGCATATTCAATCTGATACTTGTCATTGATTTTTGTATAGTTATTTCTGATTTGCTTTGATGTAACTGGAAAAAGATGCTCACTTCTACTCAATAATATGTAGCCATAACAACTTGTGTTCAGAAAGTGCTTTGCCTTCTCTGACTTCACAATAAGATACTAATTAATTTGCATCTCAACTGTTCCTCCTCCACACTTCTTTGAAACTGTACTCTTCAAACATAACTAAACCCATTAAAAAAAAAAAACCAAAAAGAAAACAGGGAAATGAACAAAAAGCCCAAATCAGCTAACACTGTATGAAAACTGATGGCTCTACCCTGTTAAATCCTGTCATTTGTACAACTGAAATGATTATTACACATCCCTTTTCATGGGAGATTTTCCTAGGAATTTCCCATGTCTGAATTTTTCAGAGCAATCAGAATTGAGTTCACCTGTACAACACATTCACACAGAGAAGCAAAACACTGCTTTCACTTATTGACTCTGTCATGGCATCAGACAAACCCCAATTACTTCCATCACCTGAATAAAGATCAAACAATCTAGCACTGTCCTCATACACTTCTGAAGATTCTGGGGCACCAAAAAGCCTCTTAAGTCTCTTCATTTACAGTCTGCAGATGTTTCCTGCCTGCATTCCCATCCATCATCAACAGAGGGGTGAAAAATTGAGAACTGATGAGGAAATGGTAAATAAAGTTCTTCCAGACCTACAAATTCTTAGTCTATTACCATTGCACAGAAGATTACTCTTTGACCTAAATCATTCCTGAATCTCAACTTCCATACTGAAAGAGGCCTCACAAGTAACTCCTGGACAGAAATCTCTGATTGCTTTATTAAGCAGTCCATAGCTACAAGCAGGGGATTTATGCAGTTGGCACTGCTCACACTACCATGTCAAAAAGTTCTGTAGGTATTGTCCTCTGTCTGTGCGACAGAGTGGGGTAACAATATTCACATACAGTGCACAGCAGTTTTGTGGAGCCCACAACTAGAAGATTTCAGTATATATTGTCCATTTTTCTTAAGTAAACTGTAATGTACTCTCATCTTTTCATAACCCTCCTATATCCATATGTCATATGCATAGTACACTGTAAGAAAAAAGATGCAGGTTGATGGGGAAAACGACATGAATAATGCTATAATGAACAAGATATATGAGTTGGCACATTAATTTCTCAGGAAAGTAGTTAACCAATAAACAGAAACCTGCATTACCTGGATTTATTCATGGCAAAGACATTTAGTCATCTGGAAACTAACTAACAAAAAAGTAAAAATGCAAGGACAGCCTAAGATGAGCAATAGAAATTGGGAACTGAAGACATAAGTGGAAGTTCTTCACAGAGAGAGTGATTTGCCACTGGAATGGGCTGCCCAGGGAGGTGGTGGAGTCACAGTATCACAGTATCATCAGGGTTGGAAGTAGAAAGGAAGACAAAATCCATCTCACCTTAGTAATTTAGGAGTGTGAAGTGAGAGAAACAAGAAAATAAGAAAGACTGGAATATATTTTCAGAGCTGAGAAAAGAGTGAGAAGTGACTATGAACGTCACATGAACTTTCCACAAAGGATATTGTTGATGCAACTCATGGGGTGCTAGCACAGTAGAAGTCTGGTACATCAGAGAAAGGGAGACAAAATCCATCTCACCTCAGTAATTTAGGGGTGTGAAGTGAGAGAAACACGACAATAGGAAAGGCTGGAATATATTTTCAGAGCTGAGAAAAGAGTGAGGAATGACTATGAATGTCACGTGCACTATCCGCAGAGGACACTGCTGATGCAACTCATGGGGTGCTAGAACAGTAGAAGCCTGGTAAACCAGAGAAAGGGAGACAAAATCCATCTCATCTCAGTAATTTAGGGGTGTGAAGTTGCCATAGGCTGAGATACCATAGTATCAGAAGAAGAGACAGGGAGGCAGCTTGATAAAAGCAAGTTCTACATCCGGAATCCAAATCCGAATCTGAATCTGTTTATTGCACCCCAAACATGGCCTTACACACTTTTTTATCAGAAGGCTACATAAGAAGGTCACAAATCATCTCAGACTCTGACTGGTTACATGCTTATATACTTTTTTATCAGAAGGCTACATAAGAAGGTCACAAATCATCTCAGACTCCGACTGGTTACATGCACCTGCGTTAGGTCTACGTTAGGATCACGCACTAATTGGCATAGACATTCCTCATATTCTCTCAACAACACCTATATTGTGTCTGGCAATTCTAAGTCAGCAGAGATAGGCAAAAACCACAGACTCCAGCCTTACATTTGTTTACATTTGCTACACCATTCTCTAAGGTCATTCCAACCCTCCACTTTATCTCTATTCAGCACTTACTGAACTCTCGCCTGTCCGTGGCTTGTTTCACTGTATAATATCCCAATAGCTGTACCACAGCCAATTCTATAAAATCACTGCATTCAATATTACTATATCCAACATGAAGTGAGGGAAACAAGACAGTAGGAAAGACTGGAATATATTTTCAGAGTTGAGAGAAGAGTGAGAAGTGACTACGAATGTCATGTGCACTATCTGCAGAGGATACTCTTGATGCAACTCGTGGAGTGCTAGCACAGTAGAAGTAAATCAGAGAAAGGGAGACAAAATCCACCTCACCTGNCCTTCCTGTAGGCTCCCTTCAGATACTGGAAAGCCACTCTAAGGTCTCCTCGAAGCCTTCTCTTCTCCAGGCTGAAGAGCCCCAACTCTCTCAGCCTGTCCTCATAGCAGAGCTGCTGCAGCCCTCTGATCCTCTTCGTGGCTCTCCTCTGGACCCGCTCCAGCAGTTCCATGTCCTTCTTGTGTTGGGGGCTCCAGAACTGCACACAGTACTTCAAGTGGGGTGAGTGAGGAATGACTCTGAATGCCATGTGCACTATCCGCAGAGGATACTGTTGATGCAACTCATGGGGTGCTAGCACAGTAGAAGTCTGTTAAATAGGGGAATGGGAGACAAAACTCATCTCACCTTCGTAATTTAGGGGTGTGAAGTGAGAGAAACAAGACAATAGGAAAGACTGGAATATATTTTCAGAGCTGAGAGAAGGATGAGAATTGACAATGAATGTCACGTGCACTATCCGCAGAGGATACTCTCCATGCAACTCATGGGGTGTTAGCATAATAGAAGTCTGGTACATCAGAGAAAGGGAGACAAAACCCATCTCACCTTAGTAGTTTAGGAGTGTGAAGTGAGAGAAACAAGAAAATAGGAAAGACTGGAATATATTTTCAGAGTTGGGAAAAGAGTGAGAAATGACTATGAAAATCATGCACAGTATCCGCAAAGGACGTATCATCAGAACACCAGCAGTGTTTCTCTCCTTAGCCCAAATCCTATGTTTTAAACTTAACTGAAGCTGACAGTTTGTCAATGCTTTTTTCTTCTTAAAGTTACCATGTAGAACAAAATAATTCCCAGTCACTTTGCTGCATATTGCTGAAATAATTAGCAGAACCACAGTTTAAATAGACAGCAGTGTTAAATTTGAGAAGAAAAAAGAAGTGTTGCAACTCAAGCAAGCAGATCTGACAGTAGTCAAGAAATTAATCAGTGCCAGCAAGTACATTAAAAAGTTGAACAAATTATCATTTCAATTTTGTGCCAATTTAATTCAGTAAAAAACTTCAAAACTCTCAGTGGAAGGGCATCAATTTTAGTATAGATCCAAGAAGTTACAGTATTACAGTATCACCAAGGTTGGAAGAGACCTCATAGATCATCAAGTCCAACCTGTTACCACAGAGCTCAAGGCTAGACCATGGCACCAAGTGCCACGTCCAATCCTGCCTTCAACAGCTCCAGGGACGGCGACTCCACCACCTCCCTGGGCAGCCCATTCCAGTAGCCAATGACTCTCTCAGGGAAGAACTTTCTCCTCA